>JAJGOT010000055.1:1790000-1852500 GCA_022457155.1 Cladopsammia gracilis
TGGCAGTGTTGTCTAGGATAAATCTGCTTTCAAGGGTCCTTTTAAAATCGGGGGGCTGGGTACGAGGTTGGGCCGAAGTCTGATTAAGTAATGATCCGCATAAGAAGGATAGCGCTGAACGGCAATGGAATGTCAAGCACAATGGAATGTCAAGTTTTTTCATTGTTACAACTAGTGATCTCATTGGCCTAGACTCAAAAACCGCTACAAAGTTAAGGTTCAAGGTGCATTTTGTCTAATTTTTTTAAGGTTTCAAGTAATTTGAGACCCAATCGCACAACATACATTTTTTAAAAGATATTGTATTTTGGGAACTTCATCAAAGAAGCAAAACTATTAGCTATTGTCTTCTGCTATTTTGATTGGTTAAGCACAAACATTTCCTAAAATTTATTTGACGCAAACAGATTTTCTTTATTTTTATAATGAAATATAATTATTAACCATCAGCTCCTCCTCTATTCTTGAAATCAAAGATATTCTACGTGAGAAAGAGCTAATGCCGCAGAACAATGAAGTTTGCTATCGTTCTTATGTGGAACAATACTTAATAAATATAGCAAACACTTAGAGAGCGTTACAAAATCCTTTTTTTAATAATCTACTTTAACATTACATTTCGGTTCGGCTTCCCTTTTTTTTATAAAAAGAATATTTTTTAACACTGGTCTATTTTTAGTAGTTTAGTAATAGGTTTGATGTGCCTGCTAGTATGGTACTAGAATTTAAGGCTATTATTTATATTTTTGATATAGATGATATCCAACAAGTGTAATCATTCCTGTCACCAGGATTGCGCCTAAGAGCTTGTGGTTTGTAACAATATTTATAGTTATAGCTTCTTCTGACACTGCACACTTTATCGCAGTCACTGTGGCAGCTGTGCATGTGCTAATACTCTCCATCTAAATAAACAATAAATAAAAAGTATTGTGAACAAATTATGTATATTTTATGATAGTTAGAAGGTATACAAAAAACAATCTTGGAGTTCTGCCACATGTTTATGTGAGCAGTAAGCTAAGAGCTATGTAGGTCATGACTATAACATGTCATAAGCATCAAACTGTCTAAATCAGTCCTTAAAATTAGGACAAACAGAACTTACCTCATCTCTATGTATAAAGAACACAAGTTATATAAACTTCAGTGAAACAGGAGAATTTCTCCCACCGTGGAAAAATCATATCTTAACACGTGAAGATATCAATTCAATCTTCACTGTGAAAAGTGAAGATATGATCACTATTTTCTCAAACTCATTAATTATTCAAGACAAGAACACAATAAATCACTACCGCAAAGGAGGTTTGAATACCCGGTCTTAATTTGCAGGGTTCTCCTATCAGGTGGTAACCGGTAAAATTTACCGCTTGAAGCAGCACTTATTACCGCCCGTAACCGCTTGTCCCTGGAAAATTTTTAAGACACACAGTTTTCCCTTTACCGCTTAGCAAAAATCCCTCGCCTGCTGAGCTAAAATTTAGGGAGAACCCTGAATTTGCATAGATTTTGGTGATTTAATTCCTTGATATTCTCTGCATTTGATGATCAATTTGGGAAGTTATATCAAACACTCGAAAGAGTGTTTCATCAGGTATCCAAACACGCTGCACCTTGTTTTTCAACCCACTTCTCAGTGTTTTGAAATCCTGATGAAACACTCTTCCTTGTGTTTGATATATTACTCCCCTTCCCCCCCCCCCCCCTTGTTTTTTCAACCCACTTCTCTGTGTTTGGATATCCTGATGAAACACTCTTCCTTGTGTTTGATATATTACTTCATGTTAGCTACCATGTCGGAATTAAGCCCCGTAAAATTTCTCAGTATAATATAATTAAAATGTTACTGTTATAGTAACATATAATACACATATTGCCTAAAATGGTCTTTGGGAGATAAACTCACTTTGAATTTAGCACTTGTCAACTTGTGAGCCTCCAATTTGTCAGTTAAGTCTCCAGATGTTCTTAAGTTTTAAGTTCTGAAAGGTGATAAGTAGATTCCAATTATAAAGTGAGCATAAAATTAACATAATTATGTTTCTCTATTGTCTGTTTAGAGGTTGTGCATAAAATAAGTGATAAAATAAAGTAAAAACCACCAACCTCATTCCCAGGGTCCCTTCTCTTTCCACCCCCCACCCCCCCCCCCCCCCCCCCCCCTGGAGTGAGAAAGAGAGACCCTGGTCTGGTCACGCGTCTCCTAGAATCTGGGATATTACAAATAAACAATTCAAGGTGGGGGCAGCAAAAGTGTTAATTTTGTCCGCTCTAGCTGAGCATTGCAAATCAAAACAAATCAAAAAGTGTTTGTTGGCTCACAACAAATGTGAAGGGGCGGTCATCCGTAGACTTTGAAAACTATGTTATTACCCACATTGACTGGTTTTGAGAATGCAAGTTGCTTTAGGATCTGTAAAGGAACAGTTGGGGAATTGTCAGGTCACTTGGAAGATTTGCCTTGCTACACAATTCACCGCAATTTTAATTTTACTACTTCACACCACTAATTATTATTTATGATTTATGGCATTGTTCGGAACTGGAATGAATTTTTTGCTACATGTATATTATTTAGCAGAACTTCTTTCGTCATTCCCGGCCAATACAGACACTCGCACGCTCGGTTAAGACAACCATTGACTCCAAGGTGCGGGTTGTGAATTCTTCTGAGGAGCTCACCTCTGGCAGCCTTGGGAACCACTACTCTTTCCCCTTTGAAGATAAGGCCATCCTGAACGGACATTTCGTCTCTCATATCGAAATATGGAGAGGCCAGGGGAGGCAGGGCGTCCTTGTCTTCAGGCCAACCCTGCTGAATTACGGTCTTGAGAACTTGAAGGGACTCGTCCTTCTCTGTTTCCCGCTGAATTTGCAGGAGCCTAGCTTCGGATATAGGCAAATAACTCATCATGTTAATAGTCTCAAACTCTGATTCAACTTGCGTACACGAGGGAAGATACGCTCTGGACAGCGTGTCCGCTAAGAACATTCTGCTACCCCTTTCGTACTACACCACCAAGTCGTACTTTTGAAGACAGATCAGCATCCCTTGTAATCTCTTGGGAGCACGATGAAGTGGCTTCTTAAAGATCGCTTCAAGTGGCTTATGATCAGTATGGACAACAGTCCTTCTACCGAACGTAAAGTCATTGAACTTTTCCACTGAGAACACAATCGATAACATTTCCTTCTCAATCTGTGCATAGCGACTTTCCGTCTCCGTTAAGGCTCGGCTTGCGTACGCGATTGGGTGCCCATTTTGCATTAAGGCTGCGCCTAATCCACTCTGACTGCTATCACGCTGGATCTCAAGGGGCTCCGTGGGCTTGTAGTAGGCTAAAACAGGCGCTGACGCAATAAGATTCTTGACGTCGTTCCAAGCCTTCTCTTGCAGATCGTCCCAACACCATGCAGCATCTTTGTGAGTAAGATCTCGGAGGGGTTTCATGACATCAGACAAATGAGGTAGAAAACGGCTGAGATAATTGACCATTCCATTTAGGCGTAGAACATCGTCTCGATCTCTTGGGCGTGGCATCTCTACGATCGCTCTAATTTTCTCTGGATCTGGCTTTAGGCCCTCTGTGGTTAGCAGGTGTCCATGGAATGGAACTTCCTTACATCTGAATTCTAACTTTTCAGCATTGAGCTTAATGCCTTTCTGCTGACATCTTTGCATGAATCCATTTAAATTGTTGATCAGCCTCACTTGTGCCATGGATGAGAACATCATCTGCAATGCATTTTACACCAGGGAGACCTAGCAACTCTTGATTGAGGCGCTTCTGAAATACTTCACTCGAAACACTGAGACCAAATGGCAAACGCAGCCATCAATATCGCCCATATGGCGTAGCGAACGTGGTGAGCATGCTCAACTCGTGATCTAACTCCAGATGCCAAAAAGCAGAGGTCAAATCAACCTTTGTAAACACACATGCATCTGTCAAGTCAGGTAACATATCGTCAATAACAGGAATTTGATAATGTTCCCTCTTCAAAACAGCATTAAGTGGTCTCGGGTCGATACAAACACGAAGCTCACTGGACTTCTTTACAGCTACAACAATCTGACTGACCCACTCGGTCGGTTCGTCAACAGGCATGATGACCTTGAGACCTTCCAGTCTTTGGAGTTCCTCTTTAAACTTCTCTCGAACAGACACCGGTACCTTTCTTGCTGGAAGAACAACGGGTTTGCAATCCGGGTCAATTTGGAGGTGCACTTTTCCCGGAAGTGTTCCAAGTCCCTTGTCAAAAACATTTGCATATTTAACTGTAAGATCTTCACTGGCATCCTCCACGACACTTACGAAGTTTTCCTTGTGAACGGTTAGCAGCTTCATTTTCTGCGTCGCATTTAAGCCAAACAGAGGTGTCAAATCCTCTTTCACGACTAGAAATCTGACCTTGTACTTCTCCTCACTTTTGGAGTTCACGACTGGCAATGCACAGGTTCCAACAGGCTTGAGTTTGGCACCATTCCACATGACCAGCGTTTGCGAACACGGGGCGAGCTCTTGTCCTTCAGCATACTTGAGTGGTAAAATATTTGCACTTGCACCACAGTCAACTTGAAATTTAACAGGTTGCTGACTCACGAGCATTTCCGCAAATACACCCCTTTCTTTTACGGCTTGTACTCTTACGACGCTAATCTCTTCTAACTCCTCTTCACTCTCGATATTGTAAACGGAGGTTTTCTTTGTACACTTCTTAGCGAAATGATTCTTTTCCTTGCACCGCTTGCACGCTTTTCCCCATGCAGGGCATTTCTTTCTATCCAACTCATGATCGTATCCACAGAACTTGCAAGAAATTTTCTTTGTTGATCGTCCGCCCGAAGTTTCAGCTCGAGACTTCTTACTTGCTTTAACCTGATGAATGGTATCCGCCGGCTCCGATAACGATTTCATCTGTAACTCCGCCACCTCCTCACTCCGACACACGTCGATGCAACAATTCAAAGTAAGATCTCTCATTCTTAGCAACTTCTTAGTGGTCTGCTCGCTCTTTATTCCAAGCACAATACGGTCACGGATTAAGCTGTCCCGCAAACAATCACAAAAGTTACACGTTTTCGCCAAAGACTTCAATTCAGCAACGAAACAATCAACCGACTCAGTTGGAAGCTTATCCCGCTTATTAAAACAATACCTCTCGTAAATCTCGTTAACTTCGCCAATACAATGTTTCTCCATCTTACTCATGACAACGCACCAATCATTTTGGTTTTCTTCTTCAGTGTAAGTAAAGGTTTTGATGACCTTCAAGGCGTCATCCCCGATCATATGTTTAAACATCGCTAGCTGAAATTCCACGGTCTCCCGATCCAACCTGGAAATAACGAAATAGTTGTTGTACTTTTCCTTCCAAAGCTTCCAATTATCAGCAACTTCTCCGCTGTGTCTCAGATCAAGATACTGAGGTGGTGAAATGTGATGAAGCATCGTAGATTGAGGCGCCAAAGTTTGCGAAGTTGCACCAGTTTGTCCACCAGGCATGCTGTAGACAGTTTACTTCGTCGACCAGCAAAACAGATCTGCTGCCACCATGAAATAACACAAGACTTCGTGTAGAAACTTTTAATCAATGTCCCGAACTCTGAACATGATCTGACATTTAACTTAATGCTAATGTTCACTCGAACGGCCTAATTTACATATAACTGACGCACATATTTGTGTGCATGACCTGACACGCATATTATTACAGCGACGACCTTCAAGCCTTGTTAGAGATCACATTAAATTGTAGTCCTCTGTTCTCAGACTATGGCAAAGCAAGAGAAAAAGTGTTGCCATGGACGAAATTTATGACATGCAGATCAACTGCACACTTTTATAACAGGAAACAAGGTAGAGAAGATAATGATAGCTTTCACTCCTTGTGGGTGAGGCATGTTGTTAACTGGCTTGTCGCCAAGTCAGTTCTTAAAATACCCTATTATTTTTCTGTCGTGTCACCTGCCCTGGGAATCGATTTTGCTGCGGCCAACACCGTGCCTAGTTTACTTCCGGTTTTCAGAAATCAGTGATGTCATCGAAACGACAATTTACAATTGAAATATTTACCGTTCTAATTTCGACGGAATTGTTAAACATTAAATCGCTGTGATTTCAGAATGTGTTCTATTTCTGGTAAAAGGAAAGCGGGTTGAACTTTTCTAACCAAATCAATTGTCAAACAGTTGAGTTTAGAAAGCACGTCCCGGCAAGTCAACTGATGAGTAAACAATTCTCAAGCATTACGCCATGGAGTCACGTTGAAATTCCAAACATCTCGAATTTATGTCACGCTATGGTCGCGATGATCATGTTGATATTGTTAATTTATTAGAAATCCTATGACCGATTCTCCGAAATACCTGTGTTTAAACAATCCTGATTCGTTGTAGTGGGTGGTTTCAAGGATTTTAAAGCGAAAAAAAATGTACAAAGTTCTAAACTTATGTTTTTTTGTTGTGCAATAATTTTTTCGGGATTGTTCCATACCTTTTTTCCATTGGCTCTCTGTCTCTGTGCATTATTTTTTCTTTACTTCTGCTATGCAGGAATTTTTTTTCGGTAATTGCCCACCCCCCTCCCCCCTCCCCTAACAATAAAATAATCCGTCCCTAAGCAGATCATCATCATCATCATCATCTTTATTTAAAAAAACACGAGTGCATGAAGCGGGCTGTGGAATGTAAATGTAAATGTAGACTGGACTGTGCATATTAATATATTCTAGATTGTATACTGTGGATTGCTAATATAAAACTCTAAAATGAAAACCGGGTGAAAACTGAGACAAAACGAGCCAGTTTGGAAGCCCATCGGGGTACTTGTTTTGTTTAATATTCACCAGTTCCAGTTGTTTGAATGTCTAAACAAGATAGCCTATTTGATTTCATTGTTTCATTATACACTTAAAAAGCACCTCTTGAAAATTGTAGAAAATTAGGTTATTATCAGTTTAAGTACAGAAAAATTTCCACAACAAGTATTTAGCCCAACTTCACATCCGTGACTAAAATTGACGTACCGGTACTTAGAATGTTTCTGTGATAGTAGCATGTAAGCATCATTTTGTCTAAATTGGTGTTTAGAAGATAATTAAAAACTCACCTTGAACAACACTTGTTAACAACTGTGAACCTTTGTCAACATGAACACTTGTGAGTATTAAAATGACCTTCAGGACCCCTTGCAGAAACTACAATAGAAAATAATTTGTAATTTTAATACAGTCACTTTTCAATGTCACTGGAGTGCATGTGGCACAAAATATACCAAAACTACCTGACAAGTGGATACAAAATAATGGAAATAACATTTTTAAACCAAATTTCTGACACATTTGGGTTCAATGATGACTTCTTACTCTGTAATTGTAAAGCTGATAAAGATGGATCTCCATAAATTTGATTGCTGCAAACATTTCCCTTGGGGTGATTCGTGTGCACTTTGGAACATGAGGTCGATTAACAAAGTTGAAATAGTCTATAATTGCCCCAAGATGATACTAAATCCTGGAATATAGTGTTGTAAACATGTGCTGTTGCCTGACAGCAACTATTATTAAACCACTTTAATATGTTTACTGGAAACGTCATTGTGACGTTGTCATTTTACTTCCTTGAATTACAATAAAGGCTCCAAATATCATGTTTCTGCGATTTTTGGTTAGTTCACAGCCATTTTTCATCTTTAGTGGCTGCCTGATGAGCATCATTAAGCTTGAAGGTAGTTTAGAGTCCACTTTCTCAATGAAGCGAGTTTGGTGTTGTACTTCGTTTACGAATTTGGCTCATTGCTCGTTGAACTGGAAAAATGGCCGCCACAAAACGAAGTAGCCTTGGGACTCTACTCTGGATGAATTTCTTGACCTACCACGGCATAGTTTGGAAGATGCGACCACTGAAGAACACAACAAGCGCGAAATGTCAGCGGTGGGTTGGAGTGGCTGTGGAAATATGAAATGTGTGGGGAAAGAAATGAACACTGTCAAAAATTGTGGGTATTTCCCAGCATGCAGTGCAGTGGTGATGTTGAAAATCGAGGCAAGGTCAGTATGCATTAGAACGAGAGGCTGTTGCCTCGGCCCGAGCAACGAATAAGAGCAAAAAAAATCACTGCTAACCCAGGACTGGGACTGAAATTTGCTGTGAATGTTGACTTTTGGGTTTGCCATGATGATTTGAATAAAAAAACTAAAGGCAAAAACACGATTTTTGTTGTTTTTCTATGACGTTAAAAACAGTCATTTTTGTTATTGTCCAAATTCAAATACTGATATTCTGCAAAAATCGCTGACTTTTTTGTGTTTATTGGCAATCTCAATTTGAGGGACTTTCTAGTCAATGCTCACAACTGCTAGTTAAGGCAATGTTCGCACGATTGAGAAAGTTGCAATTTTTTAAAGCAGTGGAGTCTTGTATGGGCGGTTTCGGGCGGTTCAGGTGTCAATGGGTTAACATGCTTGAGTAGACATGAAATCAGAGCACCTATTTGCTTCAAGGACTATGCACCAAAATAGAGACTATTCCTGATCAGTCGCACTGCTTTTATTCAGAAATTTTGTTTTCAAAGGAAACATAATTTTCTTAGTTACATGTTGTTGTCATTATCAAGTGGGCATCTTCAGTTTATTTTTTATTTTTATTTATTTCTCCAAAAATTAACAAGTTTACAGGAATGAATAATTAAGAAACAAAGAGAAAAGGGGCAAAAAATAGTCAAACTAATACCTTGCCCTCATAGTTGGAAAATATAAAGGATATTTTATTAAGTGGATATAAGGAGAAAATGCTAATAACAAAAGAGATTTCTTAAATAGTTTTTTAGTAGGGTTTGAGCGGATGGAAAGGGGAAGATCGTTCCAAAAATATTGTCCAATAATGATGGAAGAGAACTTTCTAATGTTTGTTCTATGAAAGAGAATATGTGGTTGTAATGAAGAGGCATTATGAGTAGAATAGCTATGTTGTTCTGATAACAGCGGTATGATTAAATTGGAGGGTTCAGGATCACACAAGAGATCAAAGAAAAAGAGACATGTATGAAGTTTAACAATATCAGGAAATTTCATACTGCCAAGATTGACATAGTGGGGGATAATATGATCCATAATAGGAACATCATTAATTACCCTTCGTTGCCTTATTCTGAAGTTTAACAACGTCATGAATAGGACTAAAATAATTGTTACCCCATAATATTGAACCATATGTTAAATTAGGATATATGAAAGAGTAGTACATATTAATTAAGGTTTCTTTAGAAAGGAATTTCTTTACTTTAGTCATGTTTGTTTTTTTACTTATCTTGGAGCAAGTACTTGTATACTCAATGATAGATGACAATCAATAATTAACCCAAGATATTTGACATGAAAATAATAGTCAAGAGGCTGACCAGCCAAGACAACAGGAAGATGAAGGTTAGAATTTAATTTCGGTCTCGGCTGGAAGATTCTGTATATCTTTCAGTGAAAGATCTAACATTCATATTTTGCTAGGAACCTAGTTTGAGAAAATTCCTGTTTCCATTTTCTGAAGGGATGTAAAATAAAATAGAATGATGTAATCTATTGTGTCTGCAGTGCATGCCTAGTATTGCTTCCATGATGCAGTTGGGTGCGACTCTCGACCATGTGCTCGATCTTTGTAATGGCTTCCATGCTCATTAAATATTCAATCAACACAAACAGCATCAATTTCTCTAATAAAACGGCATTTAAAGATAAACAAAACTAACATTTGTCGCTACCACAAAGTTCTCTCCCGGTCCGAGCGTGATTTACCATGATTTTGAATTAGTCTTGATTCCTACTCGCTAGCTCATGACAGTTGGCTTTTGAAATGGCTTTCTCTGGAACCGCTGTTTTTCTTTGACATACGCGATTCAAGAAAAATTCATTGCCAGACTCGTGAATTCCACATTGAATTTCACTTGAAAAACCGATCTTCGCGATTCGGGCGATATCAGTTTTTCGCGTGAAATTTAACGTGGAATTCACTCGTCAGGCAATGAGTTTTTCTAATACAATTGCTCGACCGAATGTAGCCGTTTTCTAAAAATTTCTAAAAAAACCTACTGATAACACAAAACAGTCAATGAAATGTTTCTTAAAAAGTAAATCCACATTCAAAAATGTTATTTTCTTCACCGTAGTCTTACAGGAAAGCTTGAAAATTCTTAGAAAAGTCTGCTTCTTCGAGTGTGAATTCCGAAGGAAGACATGTCCTCACTTGGCGATATAAATGGATGGTAATCCTCAAGGGACGATTTTATCACTTTCGGTCATCTAACCACCACTCTAAAGGCATAAAAATCTTCTTAAGGACTTTTTCTTTTCATTTCGAAGTCTTAAAAGGCGTGTTTTCATTCCGGTTACTGAACGTCTGAAAAATTGAAGCGTACCCTTGGAGTACACGAGCGGCCATATTTGTTTCAAATCTGATATTCTTCTCGAGTGACAAACCGCTTCTCTCTAAAGTGTATATCTCGGACATTATCCACGCATTTTAAACTCAATCAAAAAAAGAAACCCAACAGCATCTGCAGTAGCAAACGAGTCAAACAAAAAAGAGCTGCAGAATGACTGAGGAGATGAGGCGATTGCCATTCGAAGAGACAAGCGCGAGGAAAACGAACATTTGATGACATGAACCTTGATCAGTAGTGTTGATATGAATTTTGACCAATATTTAGACCGTTATTGTCAGTTAACGCTACCAGGCAAAACCGAATTGTAGATTTACAAGCGACGATTTCGTTGAAAAATCGACGACTTGATGGAAAACGGGCGACAACGTCCGCATGGACCCAAACAAACAGAGACTCAAAGATTTCGCAAAGGTTCCAAAACAGTTACAAGAGACTTTTTTCTAACTGTTTCTAAACATACCTGAGCGATCCCTGTGTATCGTCGTATCGTAGATACCTCCTTGTCCTTTGACGAAGACAAAAACATCGTGCCCCCAGGATTCATATCTTCTCTTCTTTAGCAAAGGAGCAAGGGTTCCTTCGCACTTTTCGAAGTCTAGCATCGTCGTCGAAAACGCCGGGCACGCACACGAAACTGGCGTGCCCGGCGATAACGCCGGGTGGCGCTCGAGCGCTGTTTTCGGACTTTTCGAGTTTTCCGATATTGGACCGTACCCTGCGTTGGGGGCGAAGTGACCCGTTCCACGCCGTTAAAACGAGTAATCTAATTGGCTGAGACAGCCCTTTTAAAATGACCGCTGATTGGTTCATTGATCCTGATTCTTATAACTTATCTGATTGGTTCAGTGATTGGGCGAGACTGGGGAGAAAATTTTAATTCTACTTTGTCATTGGTCAGAGGAGGTTGGACACGGGCCGAAAAGCATCATGGGATGAATTTTCGTTTTCAGCGACACTCGTTCAGTTTCAAACGAACCTTCGAGCTGTGAGGACCTCGAGGAACTACAAATTTTCAGACTTTTAGCCGCCATGGAAGTACAAATCGGCCTAAATTGAAGGTTATGCGATTACTCTTGTATAGATACCATTTATTTTTACAACTGAATAACTTGAGGTATCATTCTACGCCGATCGAAAGACTTAATCGTGCACCGACTACAAATTTTAGCCACACAACAAGCACAAATCGACCTACATTGAAGTTGATAAGATTCCTCTTGTTACTTAGCAGGGTTTTAAGCCGGTTGATCGATCGATCGCGAAAGATTTATTAAAGCAAGGCTGCACGAGGAATTCGAACCGAGGAATATTTTGTAACGAAAGCTATAAGCTTAAATCACGGAATAGACCTCTTTAGCTTGTACATTTTGTTTTCCCAATGTAGGTCATGTGATGTTACCCAAGAGAACTGTTTCTTTTAAATTTTGTTTTCTTCACGTGCATATGTATGCATAATTTATGAAAAGACAAAGAACAAATTCCCTTGAGAACATCACATGACCTACAATGGGAAAACAAAATGTACAAGCTAAAGAGGTCTATTACCAAGGTGATCGATCAATCGATCGTTGCATCTTATAGTCCTCTTGTCCGCTCTTGAGTTTCAATGTTATAATTTTGAAATACACGAAGGCAATTTTGTTGTACGGAATGCTGGATTTGTGTTGTTACGAAGTATAAGTACATAAATAAATAAAACTGTAAAATCGTGTGCAACAACAAATATAATCAATGAAATCTTGAGCACAAGTCTTAGGTAATTTATAACAAATGTGCAATTGCCTATCTCATAAGCAACCAGAATTTGGAAAGGTGGTTGCTTAGGAAGGATGGTTGCTTAAGAAAGTCAAAGTACAACAATAGTGAATGGTTGCTGAACGGGAGCAAACTGTAGTTGTTCCAATAATTTTAACAACTTTCCTATCAGACAGATAATTCTTAATGAGGTATTTATGTAAACCATTAAACAATTCCCCCAAAATTTAAATGCCAATTAGTGGTAGAGCAAGGAAAGAAGTGTTGAAATGTTTCTATTTTTAAGCAAAACTATTTTCACTACAAGCTCCCTCATCCTAGGCCTACTTCATGGTTTTATTGAGTAATTAAAAAAGTAAATGAAGCCTTTTGAGAAGTTGGTACAGAAATGGGAAACAGAAACAGAAATTTCACCTGCTGGCTTACAGCCACCCCCCCCCCCCCCCCTCCACCCTTGCCATCCTTGATAATCATTCAAGGAATACCCAGGGGCATAGCTAGGGGGGTCCTGGGGTGCCCATGACCCCCCCCCCCCTTTGTGCGATAATTTTAGTAAAACACAGCGTGGGTGCCGACATGACAATCTGGTAAGTACCCTGGGTGTGACACAGTGTGACACCCCCTTTGAAAAATCCAAGCTACACCCCTGCACACCATAGTTAAATGGAGTTGATCAGGAGCCCATTGATATTATAATAGAAAACAATTAATAGTAATCAAAATAATTATAGCAATTCATAACTGATACAAAAGCTCCAACAAATATCCAGTGTGCCAAAATTTCCCCCAACTATGAAGGTTATTTGAGATTTTCTTTGCGGGTGTGCCATGATTTCTGAAGGCGGTCAGACCAAATTCGAAGACAACCCGATCTATTCCGAAGAATTCAGAAGTTTCCATGGACCTCATGCAGTCATCCGCTTTATAACATCCAGCTGTAATAATATTACATGTATTATTGTAATGTTCAGAATGATAAAAACCTACAAAAAGTGCTAAATTTTCATTAACATAACTATATTTTTAATTGGATCATGTGATCAGTTAAGGCTGATAGCTCAAATCTGTAATTCAGGAGTGAGAAATTGCTCCATAGGCGTGAGTTGGTATGAGATTGGAGTTTTGGACTCGCAGGCATGAGACTTGGCAGGTATGTTCTATGCCACCATGCAGAACTTAAGAATAATAAGTTTTCATTGTCAACTGAAGACAAAAGTAAGCAACCCGAGGCTGCTGTGCATTTCTAGCAGACTACTGTTAGAGCACAATCCATCAAATATCGGAATAGAAAATTATTAATATTTATCTTAGGAATCAACAAAGAAATATATTTAACAGACTGATTAAATCATTGATGCTTTTTGTCTATACAAGTTTAAAATTTTATTTATATAATAACACCCTATTATATATAATTATCTGCTACTTATTTATGAAATGGGGGCTTACTCAATGACAATAATTCACAGTTCTCAACCCAATTGTGGATCTCAAGAGCCTTGGAGTTTTGCTAAGAGCAGGGCTTATTACAAGACATGATAATGACAGACCAAAACCCTTACTGCCATGCCTCAAGCCCCAATATTTTGGGCCAAGCAATAAAAATGTAATTCTTGTTTGGCTGCTATTTTCAGGAAAAAGAGCAGACTGAATGGCTCCACATTTTGCTGTTGAACCTAGAAAAAGAATAGACTTCATTAGGAAGCCACTCCAATAATTATAATATGAAAAGAAAACAATAACAAACATATAAGCCTTAAGTTATTAAGGTTATAAAAGCTCATATATAAATTGCAATGTTCAACTCTCCTGATTAGAGTGTAGATATGAATCAAATATCATGTTTTTCCTCTGAAGACAGAAACTTTGATCTCAAAAGGGATCAAAAGGTCGAAGCAACCTTAGAAATTACAGTACGCACACTTGTGATAACCTGCGAAAATGACTGAACTTTAATCGCAAATAACAGAAAATTGGTAAGAGGTACGATGTGGTACGACGTCCTAAATTAAAAGAATAACGTTTTCTACAAAAGATGGTGCGATTTTCGTGGCTAGAACCCAGACGATATAGCGTCAAGAAACGAACGCGTTGGTTGACTACACAACGTGGACGAAAGCCGCCATATTGGACCGGCTTGCGAGGAAGCCCAATAATAGCGAATTCTACTACAAAAGTTGTAATATAAACAAGTAAATACAAAAAGTAGCAACACACCTTTCATGAAAACTCCTTTACTGGAAAAAGCAGACTTCATATTTGAAGAAAAACACACTAAAAAACCATGAAATGTTGCGTGGAGAAATTCTCGCAGAAAAGACTGTGAATGAATACGTTGATCTGATTGGTCGACTACTCCTACCAGGATACCTTTCGGCCCGTGTCCAACCTCCTCTGGTCATTGGTCGAAGTCGCTACGAAGTCACGTGAGATAGCGCGCGGAAGTCGAGCTCAGTTGCGTTCGGATCTCGAGCTGGAAAGTGACAACGGTTCGTTGCCACAAGAAATTTGTTGAAACAAGCATTCTCGTCCCCAGAGCTCCACGGTTTTTTTTAAATTGCGTCTCGTGTAGCTCTGGTAACGGACAAAAATTTGAATTTTTTGATTGGCCGTTTAAAATGAATGCGCAACAAGGTAAAAAATTTTACGCCTCTACGCATAGGGTTTTACTTCCGGTTGAATTTCAAATGTTGAAGTCCTATGACTACATCAACAAAACCAACGTTTTAATTTCAACACATTCAACGACCAATGTCACCCAGTTTTGTTTGGTTTAAAAAGAAACATAGAATGCACGATCACTGCAACAAACCGATGAGAATGGCCGGATCTGGTTTCCAGACCTAGATCAGTATTAATACTTGAAGTGAAGCAAAAAACGGCAAACTGATCCTTACGGCAGGAAAACAGAAGCAGAAGCAGAAGCAAATAAAATAAAATAAAAGTGGAATATAATAGTGCCCAATATTTCGCTTTGCAAAACAAAGCTTCTTCAGGGGCTAGCACTATAAATGATTACAACTGTAAAACCGTTATACAAGTGGTTTTGAAAAAACTAAAGAATAACAAAAACAATGAATATGATTGGCGAAGGGTTTGACGGGTGATAAACTAAACTGACTAGTGATGAGAAAGTTAATGAAGTTCGTCGCGTCTGTTGATTCCAAGTGGTTCTAACGTCTTTGCTTTGTCTATGAGAAATGCTTCACGCGCTTTTCGTACAGAGTCTCTGCTATTACGTATTAATTCCAGTGGTATAAGTTGCATATCCTTAGTGGAGTGTCCCGGTAGATTAAAGTGTTGTGATATAGGAGTAGGGCAGCTGAGGTGATGTGGATTCTCTACAGAACGGCGATGTTCACCAAAGCGTTCATTAAGTTTGCGTTTTGTTTCTCCGATGTATTGACACGATATATTACGTTTAAAGCAATTTTTACATTGGATCATATAGATCAGGTTTTTAGAATTACATGTTATGTGATTATAAATACAACGTTCCTCTTTAGTAGTAAAAAAAGTGTATTTCTTTTGGCCTTGTTGAATAAATTGGCAGGTCAAACAGCGTGGGTGGTTGCATCTGTAAGCTCCTGCTGGAGGCACTATCTGATCCGCTCTCTCGCTGGTTGGTTTCCTAAGTTTAGTATGAACCAGGAGGTCACGAAGGCTTGCACTTCTCCTATAAGTAACGACAGGTGGTGAAGGAAAAATTTGTTTGCAGCGGGTGGAGGATTGAAGAATGTTAAGGTGTTTTCGTACAACAGAGGAGGGATTACAAATAGCTGGATTGAAGGTGATTACGAAAGGTGTTCGGTCGGAGGCTTTCTTCTGCAACCACCCACGCTGTTTGACCTGCCAATTTATTCAACAAGGCCAAAAGAAATACACTTTTTTTACTACTAAAGAGGAACGTTGTATTTATAATCACATAACATGTAATTCTAAAAACCTGATCTATATGATCCAATGTAAAAATTGCTTTAAACGTAATATATCGTGTCAATACATCGGAGAAACAAAACGCAAACTTAATGAACGCTTTGGTGAACATCGCCGTTCTGTAGAGAATCCACATCACCTCAGCTGCCCTACTCCTATATCACAACACTTTAATCTACCGGGACACTCCACTAAGGATATGCAACTTATACCACTGGAATTAATACGTAATAGCAGAGACTCTGTACGAAAAGCGCGTGAAGCATTTCTCATAGACAAAGCAAAGACGTTAGAACCACTTGGAATCAACAGACGCGACGAACTTCATTAACTTTCTCATCACTAGTCAGTTTAGTTTATCACCCGTCAAACCCTTCGCCAATCATATTCATTGTTTTTGTTATTCTTTAGTTTTTTCAAAACCACTTGTATAACGGTTTTACAGTTGTAATCATTTATAGTGCTAGCCCCTGAAGAAGCTTTGTTTTGCAAAGCGAAATATTGGGCACTATTATATTCCACTTTTATTTTATTTTATTTGCTTCTGCTTCTGCTTCTGTTTTCCTGCCGTAAGGATCAGTTTGCCGTTTTTTGCTTCACTTGTTTGGTTTAGCAGGTAAAGATACGGCTGCTAAATTTCAAAGTATAACGGGATCTGATTGTCGCTAAATATGAGCGATTCGTTTCCGAAAATAATCAGTATGTGTCTTGGAAGACGAAGCTATAAGCGGCCACGAATATTAAAACATAGGCACGCATTGCGTGCATGAGCTATTTTGAAAATTACGTATTAAAAAGCAACAAAACAGCGGAAGTAAGCTCGCACAAATAACCGCTTGTAGATATACGTTTTTGAAATCCTCCGGCCCACCCCCTACCCCCCAAAAAATACCGAGATCACGAACTGGGTCCCATTTCTCAAAAGTCCCGATAGCTATCTTATGTGTGCAGTGTATTCATTAAAGATTTAAATTTTGTTGGTTTTGAAAGCTAGGCAATAAAATTCTAAATTGACGAAACAAGTCGAGCTGGTTTGAGGGCTAAAAAATGCATCACCATTTTATATATTCTGATTTTAATATAGTTCCGGGCCCGAAAAGTTATCGGGACTTTCGAGAAACGGGCCCTTCTGGGACCAAAACTCTATTTTGGTGGAAAATGCAAATACCTAGCCTAAAGGATTAGGTATAAAAATAGGTGGGAACAAAATCACAAGTTTTGACAGTTTTGGCTAGCTTTTTTTACCAGATTTCCGGAGTTATTTTATGACTAACTACGGCCCCAGTGAAATGAGCAACTTGTTTCAGTAATCAGTGTATTAAATGACAACCAGAAAAGTCATGCACAGAAATTTGATGCATCCAAATTGAAGGCTTATTATTTCCTGGAAATTTGTATCTAGTCTTTATTTTAAAGTTGCTTTTATTATTCACAAAATAAACGTGGAAATGGTTCCCTTTGGCCTGGAAGATGCAAACTAATTAAATTAAATTGTTTTCAACCCCAAACCACAAGCTAATTAAATTAGTGACACGAAAATTCTTTGAACCACCTGTTTCTGTGATGTCAACCAGAAAAATCTTTCACAGAAACTAAAAGCACGCAAAATGAATATTGGTAGTCTCCTAGTAAATTGCAACTAATATTATTTAAACAACTGTTTTTATTCTTCACAAAAACGTCGTGCAAATAGAAACAGAAACTAATTAGATTAAATTGTTTTCAACTTAAAACCACAAGCTAATTGAATTAGTTACACGAACATATTTGGAGCCAAACACCTTTTCTGTAATGTCGACCAGAAAAGTCTTAAATCAGAAACTTAGCGCATCCAAAATGAATTTTGCTTGTTTCCTAGTAAATTGCAACTAATATTTTTCTAAACAGGCGTTTTTTAACGCACAAAATTAATTAATTACATTACGTTTTCTCGAAAACATGTTGAATTCCATCATGTACCAATTTCTATAAGGACAAAGTTCAACATTTGCACGTGCACACAACGTGACTGCTCATACAAAATACAGTCGCTACTCGCTTATAGTAATCGCTTGAGGCATACTATTAATAACCCACACATCTGCTCACATTAATTCAAAGAAAGATAAACGAATAAATACTGTAAATTGTATATGAATTGCATTACGTTTTCTCTGTTGAACTCCATGGTCCTCCATGCATCACGGACAAGTTTCTATCAGGACAAAGTTCAACATTTTCACGTGCAGACAGCATGACTGACAAAAAATACCATTTTAAATAGTAATCGCTTGAAACGGGCTTGAAACATACAATTCATGTTTCGCATCACATTATTTGAAATCCGCTTGCCGTTTTTGCAATCAAACTATACTTTCTTACTTCAGTACAAGCTCACCTATTAACGTAACCGCAGTCCACATTTTTTTAACTACTCATCCCCCCACAGACCATTCTACCATTCATGCATAGAGCACATTATAGGCGGTATTTCCAAATAAATGTCCTTCATATTGCCATGTTAGCAAGCCAGTCGGGATTAGAGCACAGTTCCCAACCAACAAATTTTCAAAACTTTACACTTTTAGTGTTTGAGGCAACAATCGCGGAGATTCAAGATGGCTGATTTTCAATTCTTCTCAAGTGCCCTTCTTTGACCTTCAGTCATACCATTTTAGAAGCGAGAATTTGATTGGCTGACATAGTATACGGTGTACATACTAGAGGCAATCTGATTGGTGTGACATAACCCAAGACATACATACATACATACATACATACATACATACATACATACATACATACATACATACATACTAACAAACAAACATCACAAACCAACCTTTGCGCCTGCTAATGAGCTATTTTTTCAAAATAGCTCAAACAAGTATGTTGCTTGCAACAGGGACGAGTATTAATTAAAGGAGAGGCAAAAATCCTGAAGAAAGCCCAAGGGTGAAAAGAAATATTACTACTAGGTTACCCATTTTAAATAACAACAACAACGCTATCAGCACTCTCGTAAGCAAGTTATATTTTCTTTATTAGGTAGTACTCTTTGCTACAACTTGAAATACAAATCTAGGGAAACGAAGGTCACTCGAAGCCCAATTAAAATAACATGAAACGAATGGAAAACAAAAATTCCTCGATATTTCTTACCACTGTTCGATGAAATAAGCCTAATCAATGACCACAGCGTGTCCATCAACAAACTTAGCTGTCCCATCAACTGATTTGGTCACCGTGATTGCGTTCAGTGGCGAAACGATAAATACACAGCTCCCAAACGAAAGAAATCGGTTGACTTATCGAGGAATTTCTAAAACCAGTAGGCAAAATACAAAGACAATCTTTCTTCTAAATAACAGCAGCACGTAAACCTTTTCTTCTTTCCTTTTTAGCGCGATGTTTTCCTGTAATTGTTAAGTCTTGTACAATCCTTTCGAACGCCATTCCACACACACAACATTCTCGTCTCCAAAGCTCAACCAAACGAAACGAGGGCTCTGGGGACGAGAATGCGCACACGAAAGATGTTTTTATTTCCGGTTTCTGGCATTGAGCAAGCGCAATAGAACATTGATGCATTAGGCATGCGCTAACGGATGTCGTGGATTTTACGACATCCGGAAGGCACTGTTACCAGAGCCCTTCGTTTTTTCCGCCGACCAAACGAAACGAAGGCTCTGGGGACGAGAATGTGAAACAAGAGGCTACACTTCGCCTGTAGCCATGCGCATGAGACTCTAAGACGCATTGATTGAAGTTACCAATTTTTCTGTACTCGCTTTTAATATTTAATTTATTGATTTCCGATCAAATCCACACTCGTCTATTATTTTCCAAGCCATGAATTATTTCTGTAACATTTGAAAAGACTACTTAAAAAAATAGGCAGTCGAGGACTGCATGTGGCCCACATGCTGTAAAAAGAACATTGATAATTAATATAAAGAATTAGTAGTTTAGGGGGAGGCAGTCAAATACCATTTTTTAACCCCCTAAATAAGCCACCAAACGCCCGAGTTACCGGGCCCCCAGGGCGAATGCAATGAGACCGGTAACTCGGGCGTTTGGTAGCTTATTTAGGGGGTTGAAAAATGGTATTTGACGTGCCTCCCCCTAAACTACTATACGCACCCCTCCCTCAAACCCTTGTGAGAGGGGTAAATGCATTTTTTTGCCCGAGCCCGCCCGCAACGGCAAGCGATACATAGCCAATTGAAGAAAGGTAAAACCCTTGTATATACGCAATGGCGCAACCCCGACAACGAAGACGTCATGATGACGATCAACGCGAGCTGATTGCCTGGCTGGATGGCTCGAGTCTGCCGACGACAATAATGCTGAGGTCGAGCCTTAAAACAATCCGCCGGAGCTAGATTTTGAACAACTTGTTCAAGTTTATGATCGGGTTGACCGATGGATTGAACACGGCAGACGAATAATCCGGTTCCGCTTTGCAACCGATCTCGAAAAACCCTTTGTCGCCAGAATTTTGAACAAAATCAAGCAAAATGTTCAAACACGACATTCAATCAATTTACGCTTCACAGTTGAGTGACGAAACACTGAAACCGAGGAGTTGAGACAGTTTTATCAAAGCAGCCACAACAGTCGTTGGTTAGCCACTCTCTCCGAGACACGACAGTGGCTGCAAGCCCAGGAAGAGTTTCGTCTTCAAAACGCAAGTCTCAACAGGCCTGACACCAAATGGGCTTACGAACGCAATATCCTTCTTGATCTTAAAGTCGTGCTGGACCGACAACCCCTGCAAATAGGCCTCAGGTGGCTTCCTGATTGGCTTCGCAACAAAAGAGAAGTCATTGCCCTTGACAATTTCAACGACAATCTTTGTCTCTTTCGTTGCTTGGCTGTCCATCGAGGAGCTCGTAGAGATCGCAACACTCGCAGAACCAGAGAACTCGCGGAAAGCTTTTTCGCCTTCTATCCGGGGCTTCGAGATCAGCTAACTTTGCGGCACTTCTCCAAAATCGAAAAGCATTTCAAGCAAGGAATTGCCGCCTACCTTGTTCTTCCGAATGGTGAATCATTTTATCTCACACCCCTTCGAATTACGACAAGGTTGGCGTTTCAACCATGACCATCGGTATCTATGCAGGACATGCCTTCTTGATCACCAACATCAATAAAGTCACAAACAATTACACTTGTGGCGAGTGCGGCGGGAGGTTCACACGGGCTGATAACTTGAAGCGCCACACCAAGACGTGTACTCGAGGGCAAACCAAAATCGACTGTCCCGGGAAACGTGTCCTCCCTCCGGAGTCAGCTTTTGAGAAAGTCTTTTATCCAGAAGGCGGTTTCGGCGTCAAGGCGGTGTGCTGGCTCGAGTGGGAGGCGAAACAGGCCGGCATTCACATTCACCATCACAGATGCGGCCATGGCGGTGAGAGCTATATTTGTGGGGCTCCAGTCGACGGCTATCACCCAGAAAGCAAGACAGTTTTTCAGTTTCATGGTTGTTTCTGGCACGGCTGCGTTGAATGTTACCCCGAGGGAACGAGGGACGAAGGTGTATATGTTGACCGAAGGGGCAACACAATCACAAGGATGGTTGCTTACCAAAGGACTCTGCAACGAACTCAGTTGCTTCGAGACGCCGGGTACACCGTGGTTGAAAGGTGGGAGCACGAAAAGCCTTACCCCTGGGGGCATGCCCGTTGTCCACAGAAAATAAACAAAACATATCCACACGCGATCGTCTACGACTTCGAAGCGTATCAGGACAAGACCAAGGCAGCTCGCCCGACACACAATCTCTCTTATCAAAGCGAACATGTGCCCATCTCAGTCTCCATTGCCGACACGTTGAACCCTGAGCCTGAGTACATTTGCTCCAAAGACCCTGACGAGCTTATCGGTCTGTTTTATAACTCCCTTGAGTGGCGAGCCGCAGCCATCCGAGAGGCTGTGGCTGACCAATATATACCTCAAGACCTTGAGAATCTCCCTGAGAAGCACCTCAAGCTCATCGACAAATGGTGCAACCAAGTGCCTGTGGTCGGCTTCAACTCAGGCCATTACGATCTCAAGCTTATCCGCAAGTACTTTGTTTCTCATTTCGCTCAAGAGAACGAGGTCTTCGCCGCGGAGAAAGAGGGTCGCATCATGTTTATAAACACGCCCAACTTCAAGTTCTTGGACATCGTGAATTATTTGGCCCCAGGCATTACGTACGACAAGTGGGTCAAGACGTATGGAGCGACACAGACTAAGTCCTAGCTCCCATACGAATGGTTTGACAGCGCTGACAAGCTTGATTGCCCGGGGCTCCTCCCATACGAATGCTGGTACTCACAACTCAAAAACGCGTTCGTTCTTTCTCCCAAGGAGCACGAGGAATGCAATCGTATCTTTCACGAGAAAGGTATGCAGACATTCGGAGACTGGCTGGAGTATTACAACAATCTAGACGTGTCTCCCTTCCTCGAAGCTCTACAAACGATGAAGGGCTTTTACACGAGCCTCGGGGTTGACATTTTCAAAGACGCGGTCTCCTTGCCAGGAGTATCAATGTAATACGTCTTGCGAGGCTCATTGAGAGGGCGCAGGGCTCCAGAACTATACGCCCCCGGCCCAGAAGCGTACGCCATGCTGAAGGAGGCTGTGGTTGGCGGCCCAAGCCTGGTCTTCACACGCAAACATGTGGCCGGTGAAACCCGCACCCGTTCTCACAAAGACGCCTTAGTCCCCCTCACGAAACGGATTGTGGGGTTCGACGCTAACTCCCTTTACCCAAGCACGATGTTGCAGGCGATGCCCTGTGGTAAAGAGAAGGTTGTGCATTACAATAACCCGGTGCTGGCAGTGATAGCCCTCAAAATGCATCTGCATACAGGCAGTTGGTTCGGGTTTGCGGAGGTGGACATCGAAGTCCCTCGAGAGTTGTGGGGGCGGTTCGAAGAGTTTCCCCCGCTCTTCATCAACCAACCAGTGCCTAACGAATGCGTTCCTCAGCATATGCACGATTACCTCCAAGAAAGTGGCCGAATCCGCTTTCCCGACCAGAAAAAGCTTCTGGGTGTGTTGTCAGCAAAAAAGATGCTTATCTACGCACCCCTCTTGAAATGGTACCTCAACAGGGGGGCTCAACATCACGGCAGTCTACCCCACGATCGATTATAGACCCAAAAAGCTCTTCGACTGGTTCGTTCGCGAGGTCGCCGACAACAGAAGGAAAGGCGACGCTGACAAGGATAAGGCACTGTTTGCCGAAGTGTTCAAGCTCCTTGGCAACAGCGCTTACGGCAAGTTCATCGAAGATGTGGAGCGCCAGACAAAAACGTTGTACACAATTGACGAGGACGAGGTCGACAAGAATCTCCGTTCACCCTTGTTCGAAGACCTCGAAGAGATCGGAGAGGCCTACAAGATCGAGCTGCGCAAGCAAAAGATCACAATCGATCGCCCTTTCCAAGTGGGTATTGTTGTGTATCAACTTGCCAAGCTCCGCATGCTGGAGTGCTGGAGTTCTATTACGACTTCCTAGATTACTTCATCGACAGGGGCGACTTCGAGCTCATCCAGATGGACCCGGACAACATGTACTTCGCCCTTTCGTATGACACTCTCGAAGAAGCAGTTCGCCCCGAGCTCCGCGACCAGTTCGAGGCGGAGAAGAAGAATTGGTTGTTCAAGCTTGAGAAGGAAGGCATACGGGCCATCGCCCTGTGCAGCAAGTGTTATTACGTAGAAAACGAGGCTAGCGGAGGGGCCAAGATGTCCTCCAAGGGCGTCAACAAGAAGCAGAACGAGTTGCGTTGGGAAAGGTACGAAAGTGCCCTGCAGGGGGGCAGGGACATGGCCACCAACAGGGGCTTCCGAATGCACAAGCAGGCCATGTTCACATATCAGCAGCACAAGCTGGACCTCAGCGCCTACTACGACAAGCGTTGGGTGCTGCCAGACGGCATCCACACAGAACCAATCGAGTTTCACAACCCAGCTGGTGGCAACTGAGTGCCCGGCGGCACAACCATCAACTCCTCACGCACAAACCCCCGCTTGGGGCCGTCGTAAGGATAATACACGACAGGTGCATCTGGTTTGGTGACAACCTTCTTGATGTTGTAGACCTTCAAAGACCAGATCGGATCCGTAGCTCGTCGATTACCACCTTCAAGCTCACCGGGATAATACAGAAATCGCAAATTAACCCGAGGAGGGAGCTTCTTCTCATTCACCCCCACAGGCCTAGCATATGGGGTTGCGGGCTTGGCTGAGGTTGCTTTCTCTTTGATTGCTTGAGCAGGCTTCTTTCCAGTCAGCCGGGTCACTTCATTGTTCAAGGCCGAGACAACATCTGGCAATCTTTTAACACAAGCAGTCGAACGGCCAGAGGGTAGATTCATTTCAACGGCATACTGATAACCAAACAATCGTTCCGCCAGGGTTCTGTTGAATCTTTCAACAATCCCTTGGTCTCTGTGGATATCAACGCGCCCACGATGAATGGTTGTTTTATGAGCCCCCATCTCTTTTGTCACGGCTCCCATAAACTCTGTCCCCGGATCGACTTGCAACAGTTGTGGCGATTTCAAAGGCCCGCGTCTGTAAATACGTGTAAGCGCCTTCAAAACTTCATCAGACTCTTTCGAAGTCAAGGGCTCTGCTGCTTTGTAACGGCTTGCTACATCAACAACTGTCAAAGCATATTTGTAAATCTTTCGCCCATGAGGCAGTTTATCGTGGGGCAAAAGAAGTAGATCTGCTTGATGCACCGCATTAGGAGTCTGGACATCAAACTTGGGCCGAGGGATATGGCGTGGCGCAGGAAGATATATTTGCCAAAGGGCTTGTTTGACGAGCCACTTTTTAGCCACCTCTTCAGAGACCTTGGCTGCTGCAGCTACAATAGGCGACAATATTGTTGACACATTGTCATTTTGAACCCCATTTTGTTCGGGACGAGAGGCATTTCAGCCCCACCCCCCTAATTCCCCACCCCCACCCCCCCCAGACAATGTTGTGTATCGTTTCGTCAGGTCTGTCGCTACAATCCTACAACATTGGATGGGGGGACGGGGGTTAATGCGGCAGAGTGGAGTACAAGGAAAGATACAGTGATAAATATGTCACGAAAACTGTTTTTGTTATAGAGTGTGTCAACTATTTTTGTCGCCTATTGTCCGATATACAAAAATTGTTATTTAGACATTCATGGTAAGGCAAGGGCGCTGTCTCTTGCTTAAATTATTATTTTGGGGACTTTCTGCTATATCACACAACAGACTTTCATAGATGACCAAATTTGACGATTATTTGTAGAAATGAAATTCGCTGTGTTATAAGTAAAACACGCAAATGCGTCAAGAGCCTCACTAATGTCAAAGCGAGAAACAGATACGTAACTATATGGTATATGCGTAGCAGATGTGTTGCTTAGTTGCCAGTTGCATGTAACTGAATTTATTAGCAATTTTCAAACAAGATAAAAGATAACATGGACTTGCGAATTCCTTCTCTTTTTTGCAAGTGGCAAGAACACCATTGTGTTTATTACGGAACGGCTTGCTTAACGGAAAGGAAACTGAAATGACGGTTCTTTTGAAGATCTTTCGGTTTCATGTTGAACTTTCGCAATAACAGCAAAATAAATGTCTTCTTGTGCAAAATTTCCTTAAACAAGAAAGCAGTAAAGAAGATGTCTCGAATAACCACGATTTACCACAATTTACCACGCTTTACCACGCTTTACCATGTTGAAATAAAAAACTGCTTTAGTAATGTTCTATTGTTTACCATGGTAAATCGTGGTTAATTGTGGTAAAGCGTGGAATTTCAAAAGATAGACACATATTTCCCCTTTTAAAGGCTGATTTTATAACAGAATGAAAGATTGAACATATTTCATGTTCTAAATTCGGGTTTGATACATGAATTTTGCGAGAAATGAATAAGAATTTGTTGTAAATGCCACATCAAGTGACAGTAATTTGATATGTCACGCGCGCGTGTCACGCTGTGTTACAGCGTTGTATTCAGTCTGCAAGAAACTTTGGTAAATTTTTAAGGCGGCCTCTTCCATTGTTCGCTTTACGGTAAAATTCCCCTCTTCTTTCCTTAAAGAGAAAATCTGTCGAAGGAATGGCCGCTCTACACGGGGACTCAACTTTCTTGGCCGGCCTGGTCGCTCATTCTTGTGGTGGACTTTGTTACATTGGCCCTTTTTCAGACTTTTTAAAATCTGATTTTCTGAAGACCTTCAAACGTATCATTCGTCGACCATTTACTTCAGTCTTAACCCTTTGTATTTTCGTGCAATGCACCCAAAGGCACGAGTTTCTTCGTCAATTTTACCAGCGAAGACCATTTTGCCTCGCTTTATTCACGTGCTTAAGACTATTATAACATCGCCATAAAATTCGATAAACGGCTGCAATTAGAATGTAATTAATCAGCTATTAACGCCGTTCGCATGAATCAAAACATCGGACAGTGCAGATTAATATTTGTAATAACCGATTAATTTCCTCGCACTTTTGGGAAGAAATAGCACATTTCTTACTTCAGACTGTCCGATATACAAAAATTGTTATTTAGACATTCATGGTAAGGCAAGGGCGCTGTCTCTTGCTTAAATTATTATTTTGGGGACTTTCTGCTATATCACACAACAGACTTTCATAGATGACCAAATTTGACGATTATTTGTAGAAATGAAATTCGCTGTGTTATAAGTAAAACACGCAAATGCGTCAAGAGCCTCACTAATGTCAAAGCGAGAAACAGATACGTAACTATATGGTATATGCGTAGCAGATGTGTTGCTTAGTTGCCAGTTGCATGTAACTGAATTTATTAGCAATTTTCAAACAAGATAAAAGATAACATGGACTTGCGAATTCCTTCTCTTTTTTGCAAGTGGCAAGAACACCATTGTGTTTATTACGGAACGGCTTGCTTAACGGAAAGGAAACTGAAATGACGGTTCTTTTGAAGATCTTTCGGTTTCATGTTGAACTTTCGCAATAACAGCAAAATAAATGTCTTCTTGTGCAAAATTTCCTTAAACAAGAAAGCAGTAAAGAAGATGTCTCGAATAACCACGATTTACCACAATTTACCACGCTTTACCACGCTTTACCATGTTGAAATAAAAAACTGCTTTAGTAATGTTCTATTGTTTACCATGGTAAATCGTGGTTAATTGTGGTAAAGCGTGGAATTTCAAAAGATAGACACATATTTCCCCTTTTAAAGGCTGATTTTATAACAGAATGAAAGATTGAACATATTTCATGTTCTAAATTCGGGTTTGATACATGAATTTTGCGAGAAATGAATAAGAATTTGTTGTAAATGCCACATCAAGTGACAGTAATTTGATATGTCACGCGCGCGTGTCACGCTGTGTTACAGCGTTGTATTCAGTCTGCAAGAAACTTTGGTAAATTTTTAAGGCGGCCTCTTCCATTGTTCGCTTTACGGTAAAATTCCCCTCTTCTTTCCTTAAAGAGAAAATCTGTCGAAGGAATGGCCGCTCTACACGGGGACTCAACTTTCTTGGCCGGCCTGGTCGCTCATTCTTGTGGTGGACTTTGTTACATTGGCCCTTTTTCAGACTTTTTAAAATCTGATTTTCTGAAGACCTTCAAACGTATCATTCGTCGACCATTTACTTCAGTCTTAACCCTTTGTATTTTCGTGCAATGCACCCAAAGGCACGAGTTTCTTCGTCAATTTTACCAGCGAAGACCATTTTGCCTCGCTTTATTCACGTGCTTAAGACTATTATAACATCGCCATAAAATTCGATAAACGGCTGCAATTAGAATGTAATTAATCAGCTATTAACGCCGTTCGCATGAATCAAAACATCGGACAGTGCAGATTAATATTTGTAATAACCGATTAATTTCCTCGCACTTTTGGGAAGAAATAGCACATTTCTTACTTCAGACAATAGGCGACAATATTGTTGACACATTGTCATTTTGAACCCCATTTTGTTCGGGACGAGAGGCATTTCAGCCCCACCCCCCTAATTCCCCACCCCCACCCCCCCAGACAATGTTGTGTATCGTTTCGTCAGGTCTGTCGCTACAATCCTACAACATTGGATGGGGGGACGGGGGTTAATGCGGCAGAGTGGAGTACAAGGAAAGATACAGTGATAAATATGTCACGAAAACTGTTTTTGTTATAGAGTGTGTCAACTATTTTTGTCGCCTATTGTAGCTTTTTGACAGCGGCAAGGCCTTTCCAGTAGCCTTTGGGGCTGTAATAGATCTTTGATAGCTTCGCATCCATATACATATGTGTTTTACAGAAAGCTAAACGCTGCATAGCCAAGGGCGAGTGCGCCAGTGCCGATAAACAAGAGTTCGCCTTGCTTCTGCTGTTGGCCTGGTTTATAGAAGTCAGAGAACTCGGGCTCTTTGGGGAGTGTTATTTGCTGCTCTCGATGTGTTTGGTTGTAGAGCACCAGAGCTTGGTCTGTGTCTTGAAAGTTGTGTTTCGCTTGATCTTTGATCCGATCATTGGTTGCAACCCAGTCAAGGAGCTTTGTGCGGTCTTTCTGATATTTAGCGTAGGCCGCTTGATAGGCCTCTAACGCCTTGTCGTGTCTGATCTTTTCATCCAGAGCGGCTTGTCCGTTGTCGCCGGAAAGATATTTTGCGAGATAATTGCCCCCCGTGAAAGCGGCAGCATTCAAAATTGCTCCACCAGCCATAATAGCGATCGAGGCCATTGCTATATATATGATTTATATTGAGGCAGGGAGGATCTTTTGGTCCTCGAGGTATTTCTTAAGCGCAATGCTCCCAGCCATGACGGCAGTGAACTTCACGTAGTTCATGAGATTCGAGCTGGGGTCGGCCGTGAGATTTTCTTTGATGATCTTTTTGCCAACCCAGCCAATACCTGCGACAAGGCCAGTGATTGTGGCTGCATCAAGAACAGATTTCGCGAGCTTGTTGTCAGCCATGGTTTGTGTGCAGTATATAGATGCTTTTTATTTTTCTCACAGAACCTTTTATGCCTTTGTCGTGTCCTCGGTCTCCGCCTCTCGGAGTCGGGTCTCGCTACTTAGGACTCAGACCTCGCCCCCTTGGATTCGGACCTCGCCCCCTAGGACTCGGACCTTGTTCCCTCGGAGTAGGCCCTCGGCCGCTCTGAGTCGGGCCTCGTACTCTCGGAGTAGGGCCTCGAGTTCGGACTCGGACTTGGCCTTAGGCTCTGGCTCGGCCTCAGGCTCTGGCTCTGGCTCTGGCTCGTTGTGCCTGTTCCTTAACAAGGCGTAAACTGCTGCAAAGGAGGTCATGGAACATTCATACCAAATAACAATCGCGCTTCCGATTAGAGCAGCATCAAACACATTCCGGAAGAAACCCATGGTCAGTATATATAAGATTTTTTTTACTCCATCTCGCGAATTCTTCGTCTCGGTGGTAGGGGAGTTTGAACTTCATTCACCTCTACAGGCGCAGGGGTCGGGGCTTGGTTGCGCCTAAGTGTATTCATTATGGCCTCGCCTTGGTAATAGACGCCCCAAGCGGATATAATCACCCCGACAACCGTTAGAATCCAGAAACCAGAGTTTCTGCTAGCTTCTTCATTTGTCGAGTTTTGGGGTGCCGAGTTTGTGTCGGGCTCGTTTATTGCTTTAGAAGCTTGTGCTTGTTTTTTTGCCTCTCTTGCCAGGCGGTTGCGTTCAGCAAGCATTTTGCCAGGAGCAACACGACCAGGGTTTTTGGCTGGAGCAGTCTTTGGGGTATCAGAGGTAACGTGCGTGTTGGTTGGGCCTGACGCGACTGTTTCTTCAGGTACCGTCTCGAGTGGTTGCACCATCATGTGTATATATGTATATTTTTATTTTAAACCTTCATGATTCCTTCGTAGTTCCTTCGTGGTTCCTTCATGGTTCCTTTCAGGTTATGTGTCAACTTCATCAAAGCCCTCGAGTGGATAACCTTCACCGTCTCTGCTTGGGTGTACAGGTGGAGAAGGTTGAGGGGGCAACTCTTCTGGCTCCTTTTTGAAGTCGATGTGTTTTGTAGTGATCAAAACAGCATTGGCCAAGGCCAAGAATCGCCCACATCTCAGTGCAAGGTTTCCTACAAGAGTTGACAGTTCATGTTGAATCATGTAGTCATTTTTGAGTTCTTTCTGAAACGCCTCCACATCGTCAATCTTAACAACCATGCCGGTGCCCTTGGTTACGAGCATTATAACGCTGTCAATCAGAGACTCGGTTGTCTTGTTGCCGACATAGGCTTCATACCTTTTGTAAAACTTTTCAACCTCTTTATCCGTCAGGCGCTTCACCTGCTCGTGTGTGAGCTGGGCACCTATGGCTTCTTTTGATTTGCCGGTTGAAACAAGGACTGCCAGTTTCTCGCGTTGAGCTGGAGTGTCATTACCTGTAAAGACTTCAGGAATCGCTGATGGCAAGGAGGTATCAGGGCCTGACTCTAGCATCTGCATGATTTCATTCATTACGGCCACGTCTTTTGGGTGGTTTGTTGCCAGGTTGATGTCAGGCAAAAGACTTTCAACCTCACGTATAAGCGCTGTCATGGTGTCTGGGCACACAGTGAGTTTCAAAGGATAGCGGCTAAGAAGCACGAGGCGCAAATCGTCCGCGTCAGCGGCTTTGATTATCTGTATTTGCATCTCCTCCGCATGACTCTACAATTCACCAGGAAGCTGTGAAAAGACCGTGAGCTTGTGGATACTGGTTGAGGTGTTCATGGCACAGCGTATATATATGTTTTTTCATTTTCACTTCTATCCCATAGGGATGTCGCAGAGAGAAGACTAGGTGAGAAAACTTGTGCCCCTTTAATTTTGCAATCAACTCTTTGTTCTCTTGATGTTCAAGCTCACCGGCATAGTTATCAAAGATGGCCTTCGTTGTTTTGCTTGATGGGGTGTAAAAAAGCACAATCGCTGCGACGTTTTCCCTAAAGGGTTTCGCAATGCTGGTTAACTGTTGGGTTAGCACCCACACTGACAAGCCACTATGGCGAGCACTGAAGCCTAGTTTCACAAGTTGACTCGTGCGGCCTTTCACATCCTTCGAAGCAGCACAGTCATCGAGCACAAAGAGCGTGTTTGTCCCGTTGAAGTAATAACTGGCCCCAAAGTTAACCATGTTTCAATCTCATGCTGCTGACAGTCTATCACGAAAATGCGTGGCTTCTTGTCCACGAAACTATCATATGTCTTGTTGTGAACAAATGTGGGGCACAATAGAACGATATAGTCAAACTTACCCCTGAACGGGCCGCGCAGCTGATTCAGAAGATATTGTGTTTTGCCAGAGTTAGTCGGCCCGATAATTAGTGCATTGAATGGCAGCTTTCTTGGATCCATTATATATATGTTTAGTACTGAACAGCCTGCAGCTGCCTGTCCATGATGTTCATCTGTGATTCGCTGATGGTGTAGATGTGGCAGTGCACGTTTCCCGAGCCAGAGGTTGCCCTTTCGATCTCAAGATGCACGCCATCCTTTGTGTTGACGAGGCGTTGACCGTTGCCATGTAGGGTTGTATCAGCCATGGACCGAAAGTCGATAAGGAGGCTGAACTTGTTGCCCGTGAGATATTTGGTCAGATTCATGTTTGGCCTGCCGTCACCACTCTTTTTGAAGAGGCGACTGACCTCCTTCCACATGTCGGTCCCGTTGATGCCTTCGTTGTAAATCCTGTTAGGGGAGCCGTTGATGGTGACATTAACTTTGGTTATGTCTGGGTTGAAGTATTTTTCTGAGTCCCTGGCTCCTGCCGTGTAGGGTTCGATGAATAGCAGCAGGATGGCTTTTAGTGACCTGCGTTGAGGGTTCACCCTGAGATTCAACCGTGCGTCTGAATCCTTCGAGAAGGGAACCACTTCCTCTCGCATGATATGGTCGTAGGCAAACTCCTTTCCGCTAGAGTATACACTTGCTGCCTCGTCAGCCAGCTGCTTACTTCGGATTGTCTCGTACTCAAGCTGGATATTTGTTAACTTGTAGACAAGCTTGCTTGTATCCGAACCCTTGACAACTTGAGAAGCAGGGGCGAGCGTTATCTCGAATATGAGATCGTTGTAGAGTGCCTGTGGGTACATGACGCCGTGGTCTGTTATAATCTGGTGGTCAAGATTGATGCGGTATTTGTTTTTGTAAATGGTCTCCAGCTTGTTTTTCGCATCCACGCCAGAGGTCTTCTTGTCGCCTGCATTAGAGCGGATCTTGCTCAAGTCTAAACTCTGGATGCCCTAGGAAATCATGTTGTCTCTCTTGTCAACAGAAAGGAAAAGGTCCTCAAAGAGTTTGTAAATATCATACCCAACGGTGTCCTGGACAGTGGTGGCGGCAAACTTGACAACAAGCCTGTCAACTAGTGTTCTGGAGACATTTTGTACAAGATAGTTGTTTGCGTGGCCGCCGGCAAGGTCGATGTTAAAGAGCAAAGCAAGCGAGCCCGACACGATAACCTCATGTTCGTTTAGCTTGGGCACCGAAACGTACAGGGTCTCGCCAGGCTTGGCTGTAGAGCGATCAAATGTGATGCACTTTACGGTGCGCTCTGCTTTCATTGCACCAAGAGTCTTCTCAGCGTTCGTTGGGAGGAGGTTTGGTTGCACAGCCATAGCCAGAGTATATATATGTTTTTTAAAATTATATATATATCATCATGGCAGAAGGCGGATATGATATACTTGGCGAGAACGAGAATCCTTGGGAAGACTGGGGGATTGACCACGACGATGACGACGACGAAGAAGAAGTTGACACAACAACCCCCTTTCAACCAGGAGCTGCATCCACCCCATATCATGGCGGTGAAGAGCATGAAATGCATACACTGCCTCGCGAACAGAGCGGATTTGATACTGAAGACATCCCTCTGCTTCCTGACTTCTTAGATGCAACTGATAAAGCAGATAGGGTCGATAGAGCTATGGACTGGCTCAAAAAGCACTTTCCGAGATTAGATCTCAGACGATTAGGCCCTATTGGCTTCGGTAAAAAAAGCGGAAACGAAGGCAAAATCGTCTCCTTTGGAGCAAGAGGCGGTGAAACTCCCATTTTCAAGCAGGATGGTTCAGGGCTTCTTAAATCATTTACAGACAAGTTCAGATCGGTTCTTGGACCAAGCGCTGAAGAGATCATTGTTGAAGACAGAACATCAATAAGAGAAGAAAGACAAAGGCTAAGAGAGGAAGAAAAACAACTGAAGGAGGCGGAAAGACTTGTTGCAGAAAAACAGCAGGCAGCAAGTGAGGTTCAAAATCTCAGGGACAAATTTGCACGAAATCAAGCAAAGATTGAAGCTCTAGAACAGGAACACGGTTCAAGCCTTGAGAATCAAGCCGAGATAGATAGATTGAAACAACTGCAAAAGAATCTTCAACGTGATATTAAAAACCAGGAAAAAGAATTTGACGCCCTTCAAAAAATACAAAAACAACGAGACCAAGAACAGGCAAAGGTTGACAAACGCAGAACACAACTTTCTGCCAAAGAAAAAGAAAGAAATACCCTCGAAGCAAGACTGAACTCCACCAAGCCGCTGGATGCGTTAAAAGAACAAGAGGCCGAGCTTGTACGACAAAACGAGGAAGACAGGCGCGTGATAGAGGATAAGAACACTTCTCCCTCTGACATAGAAGCTGCAGAAGCCCGAGTTGCTGAGCGAGAAGAAGAGCTGGGAAGAATAAGAACACAAGTTCAGGAAAGAGAAGAAGCCTTACCTCTTCGAGAGCGGGTCAAAAATATCTTCAAGAAATATGGCTGGACCATGCAAGCGGTTGTTCTGGCTGCAGGTCTAGTCATAGGCGCTGTGACGATTGCTGCAATGAAAGGCTTAAAGGCCGGCACCAAGGCTATTGGCAATGGGCTTAAAGCCCTAGGAAAGAAGGTAGCCTCCATCCTGCCAGGTTTGATCGGTTCGATAGTGAGCTTTATCTTCAAAGCTGCCGGCCAGGTTATCTCCTTCCTTGGCGAGCACGCCTGGCTGCTGATCCTTGCCGTTGTGGGCTTCATGATTGAAAGGATCACCAAGCGCAGGAGATAATTATCTCATCCAGACAACAAAGCCTGCTAAAGCAATCGCACCCGCGCCAATGAGCGCCTTGTTTACGTGATGCGACTCGATCTTGGTCTCTTGTGTTGGTTCTGGTGTTGTTACTGGTGTTGGGGCTGGCGCCCTGATGACTGGTTTTGGGGCTTTGGGCGCGATGTCCTGTGCCTGTGTCGCCTGTTTGTAAATTGGGTTCGATGGGTGGCTGTTTGGTGGATTTATCTTGCTCGGCCCACCCTCCATGGAGCGCAAGGATGCTTTATTTGTGCCCAGATTGACATCGTTGTTAACACCAAGCTTCATCCCTTGCGTTGCCTGCATAAGATTATTATTGTACCCCACCACGCTCTCTGTGTTGATAACCATGCGTGACGGCATCAACCAGCTCCCAGGGGCAACTACAAAGTTTAGCCACACTTTCGTTGCTTGGATGGTCTGCTGATAATGCTGTGCGCTCTTAGATATGTCGTTTAGTCTTATGGCGTCCTCTAAGAGCATGAGGAATACTCTCTGCGTTTCGAACGCCCGGCCTCCACTCCCAAGAATGCTGCTGCGAGTGTTTGCTTGTGAACCAAGAATGCAGTACACAAAGGCCTCGATTGACTGATTCATACGAGCGAGCCCTGGCTGTGTTAGCCCTTGTGCATAATTCGGCACAAAGTGCTCGAACTGACTAACAGCGCCTTGGTCGTTACGAACGAAGTATATGCCGTTTGCGAGATAGTTTGGGTCTTTTCTGTTTGTAATGCGCTCGTCATCAAACAGGGCTAGATCGGGATCAGGATAGTCGTAATCAGTAGAAAGGGGGCCATCATATGCGACCCAAATGTACACATTGCCAAGACCGTGATTCTTACCGTATGTGAAACGGAAGTCAGAATTGGGGTCTACACCGAACTCTTGGCAAATACTCTTGTATGCGTCGATGTTGAACCTGTTGTCTTTCTGGTTGAATGTGGGGTCGCCTGGTAAAGCACTCACGCTCTGTTCCCCAACCAGCTTGTAGAGTATTCGTCTTGTTGTGAAATAGACGTGAAACCTGTAAAATGATCGGAGCTGCGGGGTTAGGGAGAGAGTGGAGTTCTTATCAAACAGAAGGTCACGCGAGATCCCGCAGCCGGTTGTTGCACACCACAGAGCGAAGTTTAGTTGTTGTGGCCAGAAACTCATTTGCAGGCTGCCGAGCCACTTTCTCCCATATTTCGCGGTTGTGAACGTAATCTGTGTGCCTCTGAAAATGTTTCTGTATTTAGTTGTGAAATAATCAGTTGGTGTGACATAGATCTTTTGCGCTTCGTCGTTCAAGATTGCTCCAATCTTGTCGATTGTGGTGAAGAAAGCAACAGCAGGGATTTGCTTTTGTGCGTTTCGATTCAAAGTCAACTGATAGGGGAAACCGCCAATATACTCTAAGCCAAGGGCGTCTTTCAGGGCTTGTGTCCAATTCTTGGGAGCTATGTCTGAGGGCATAGCCCATGCGCCTTGCCCCTCTGGGAAAAGCACTACTGCTGAGGCTTTGTGCTTTTCGTCGAAAGAAACTTCTGTTGTAAATCTTGACATATCAGCGTGCGGGAAACGCCTTTTGAAGTCTGAGATAGCCTTAGCCTTGGCCGCTGTAGAGAGTTTTGCGGCTTCTGGCGTTCTCATCCAAGCCAGTTGTGGATTTACGGCGGGTTGTGTTGTTGGGTGCTGGTAGATATTAGGGGGGCTATAAAACGGGGGTGGGGGCCTGTAATCGTGGCCGCCAATGTCTAGGCCGAGATCTGAATCAGGATTAAAACCACCAGGGCGTCTGCCAAACATGATTATATATATATATATACTTGAATTGTAGAGTAGTCAAGAAACAATGCCAACCACAAAGTCCTAAAATAAAGGATCACTGGAAGCGATCGTGGAAACTTGAATAATGTTGAAATAAGCTAATTGTAAAGGTCAAGAAACCAACTTCATATAGGTCTTTAGCTGTATTTGCTCTACGTTTCGGCCGTCGCGGCCTTCCTCAGGAGCGTACACTAGTTTGACAATAACGGTAGTGCATTATTTGAATTCATATTGACCTAACCGTTACCGTTATTGTCAAACTAGTGTACGCTCCTGAGGAAGGCCGCGACGGCCGAAACGTAGAGCAAATACAGCTAAAGACCTATATGAAGTTGGTTTCTTGACCTTTACAATTAGTTTATATATATATATATATATATACAATCATGGTTATGCTAAGAATCTTCACACATTCGAACCCCCACACAATCTACTTCGTTCGACGGCTTCCGAAACCGAGTTTCATCCGGCTTATCGCTTTCTGGCTTTATAATTCGTGGTATAATTTGGAAGGAGACGGAACAATAACATGGTATACAACTGGCGAAAATAAAAAAGGAACTGTCTTGAAATTACCCGAAGGACATTACACTCCAGACACTCTGAGGGCTTCGATAGATGAGTTATTTAAGAATCAACCAGTAAAAGTATATATCGTAACCGATGAACCCAATGCGAGAATGCATGTGAAAAAACATTTTCTTAATGATGTAGAACTTAGTCCTAATTTGGCTAAATTGTTCGGTATAAGTACTAAATTACAGAGTAATACATACATTAAAAAACTTACAGCACCAGCGATGTATTACGTTCACTGTGATCTTATCGATAAAGAACAAACCTTACTCAATGGAAAGCCTTCAGATGTTTTGGGGATGGCGAAAATTGCGGACGGAGGGACTTGGGGCAGCTACAATAAGTATGAGTACCCTGAGGACAGAGATAATGCTGCATATCTCAAAACATCGTCTGGTGAATTTGTAAACAGTTTAACAATTTCAGTCAAGGGCGAACACGGAGAGCTTTTTGATTTTAATGGCTTACCTTTATTTTTTGAAATAGAAATAATATAAAACTATATAAACACAATGGTGGTGCTAACAATCGTCGCGCCTTCGAACCCTCACACCATCTACTTCGATCACCCGCTTCAGAAACCGAGTTTCATCCGGCTTGTCTCGTGTTCGATTTACAACTCGTGGTACAATTTAAAACAATGTCAGGAAATATACATAAGACCATTTGGCTCAGAAGGCAAATACACTAAGATTGGCGTTATTCCTGGATTTTACGCTCCTAGCAGTTTAGCAAAAGTTATAATGGATAATTTTGTAGACTATGGTATAAATCTTAAATTGGAATTGTATTCAGCTCGTGGGGCTATGGTGATTTTGAATCCAGGAGAGAAACATGAAATAGCCCTTTCACCGGGTTTTGTAACATTTCTTTGCGAGTCATCAAAAACACTCCCTCATTTAATCAGTAGAAGATTCGAAGCTCCAAGCACTTACTTTATACACTGTGATCTGGTTGATAAAGAACAGAACCTGTTCAACGGGAAGCCTTCGACAGTCTTGGCTCGATTTGATCTTCGCGGAAAGCCATATGAGAAAGTTTTCTATGAATCAACACAACAGAACATCTTGCGTGACGTCTCGTCTGGCGATTATGTAAACAACATAACTCTGTCTGTGAGGGATGAGAACAATGACCTTTTTGATTTCAATAACATGCCTCTAGAGTTTGAAGTTGAGATAAATTAAAATAATAAATATATATACAAACCATGAGCTCGGCTAATGTGTTGCCATCAGCTCCTGAATACAGCGAGACTCAGTCACTTTATCCAGTCTTGCCCCACGGTGAAGACTTCAGGCTCCTCATCAAGAAAATCTCTGACTTGCAAAAGGAGCTTGAGTCGGAGGCTGACCACTATAGACAGGTCGCAAAGAAATACAAGCGAACACACACCATTGTTCACGGAACGGTAGTAAGTCTTGGTTTAATTTCTACAGGCTTGTCTTCAGCCACCATCGCCACAGCCTTGAGTGGAGTTGGGCTCATCGCCAGCCCTGCTATTGCTGGTGTTGCTGCTATGACAGGTTTTTCATCGGCCAGCCTCACTGTGTTTAGCAAGCGGCTCGAGAAAAAGATCACGAAACACGAGAAAATCTACACACTCGCCCTTGCAAAATGAAACTCTGTCTGTGAGCTAGTTTCAAAAGCTCTAACTGACAAGAGTATCAGTGATTCAGAGTTCAAAATCGTCGTCCGGGAAGTTGAAAGGTATCACGAACTAAAGAACGCAATCCGCTCTGGTGAAACAAAGACCACCAAAGTAAACAAGCAAACTCAAACGCCAGATCTTGAAAAACTCAGAGGAGAGCTTCGCACAGAAGTAAAAGAAGAATTTCAAAAAAAGATAAATCGTCTTACCGCTGTGTCCAAGTAAGATTTGAAAGAGTAAACTCGGGTTTCTCGCTTTCTATAACAAAAGAACGCAATCGCGTGACGCGGCGTGACACGTGACGTGACATTGTGCGTGACTGTCACGCGTGACATTGCGTGACACGTAACGAAAAGGGACAAAACCCTAGTCGGGGGGTGCGCGGTGGCTGTTTCGCCTAGCCTAGGCTAGGACTTTCGCCTCACCGAAGTGAGGGCTTTAAACTGCTGACAAGTTGTCGTTTCCCATTTAGCCTCTGGGAGCGATGCGAGTTCTCCTAGGAGATCTCTGGTTGAGCACTCCCCTGTTATCAGTTGGGCCGGGGCTGGTTCACCAGGGGGTCATCAACTGACGCGACAACCCCACTACCCCTGGTCTGAGACATCGAATTAGCCGTAAACGGGGTTCAGTGGTGGCCAACCACACCCGAATTACAGACTTAATTACAGACTTAATAGAATATATGGTGCGAAAAGGTCTTTTATATTCGACAAAGCTGTAGTGCTTTCACATGTGGTAACTCATAAAGAACTACGCATGCGCAAGTGATGCTTGACCGATTGAACATTTGTAATTTCTACTTATAAACATGAATGCTAAACTTCACAAACGCTTCAACGATGCTGAACTTAAACCCTTCTACGGGGCTGAACTTTATAAACGCTTTAACGAGCAAATGTCTGCCGTCAGATGTATGGATGAAAATAATAAATACAAGACTCAACTAGAGCGCTTGGATCTAAAACACAAATTCATCTTGCTGCGAGGCTTCTATGGCAATGACTATATACCTGAGTTTTACCGCTCACAACTACAAGAGAAGCTCCAAAGCATCTTTGAATCTCTTTCTTTGACCGCTAGACAAGAACAAATCCGGCGGTATCAAGAAAACAGTTTTGTGTTCATTTCAAACAGAACAAAGAAAAGGATAAAATCGTTTCAAAGTTGTGGGGGATCTTTTACACTCATGTCTGAATCCACAGAACTTGTCTGCAATAACTGCAGCCGCATTGAACTACTAGACGGCGCTGCCTTTTCTCGTGTAGGCCTTTACAACGGAGGAAATATGAGAGTAAAAGGTCTAGGCACAAAAAATGATAATTTCAAACATCGGCTTAATCAGCTATTCAGAAATAAGTCTCCGAGATTAACTGATGACGAAATTAAACAAACTATCCATGTTTATACAAGCGTGAAAGATTATCTACCGAACAACACTTCTTATAATTTCGTAATTAATAAAAGCTTGCCCCTAATTTTGCCAGAGGGGCCAAGAAAACAGAAACTTTTATCTTACATAAGGCTTCCGAGGCAATCTATGTGTCTAAAATACGAGCCGTATTGGCAGGCAGCAATTCAGACTGAAGAGATTGCTCCGCCAACTTATTCATAAGGAATGTCTCAACTTGATCAGTGTCGTCACGCATTGATCTTGCGAAGCTGAACTTGGCTGTCGGTCGAGGAACTTCAGAGTGATCGACTATTTTTTTACGAAGGTTTGCAAAGTTCTCATGAAAGCGCTCGACCTTCGTTTGAATGCTGTTCAAGAAGCCCGCTTGCTTAACAATTTGGCATTCTGTGACGTCCAGTAACTTCCATGCGAAAACTGCCACCGGCCTCGGGCCCTCTTCTGGAGCAAGTAAAGCCTTTTGCATTCTGATGTAACGCAAAAACTCCTCGTCTTCGTATTCTTTGCTGAACGACATTCTGACCGCACCATAAGAGCACCATAGGTCTTTCTCGGCTATTGAAGACATTATTTGCTCAAACGACAGAGTTTGCTTAAGAGCCCCGATGTCAGTCAATTCGTTTTGATTGCGTGTTAGCTTTTGTTTTGAAAACAAATAACAGATGCCCAGGCGAGTGTATTGTAACCTTTTGTCTTGTATATATTTCCGCCGTTTAGAAGATTATTATGAAGCAAACTTGGCTCTATCTGTTGTAAAGAGCACATTCTGAAGTAAGAATCAACAAAAAGACCTTTGTTGACCATAGCGCCGCTAAAAGCAAGACCAGTTTGTAGCTGGGTTGCATAATAACGAGGAACTCGAGACGTAGCTATTTTCCGCTTGAAAGGACACTTGAACTCCAAAAAAATTAAATTATTATCTTTGTCTAGATAATATTGGTCAGGACTGCATGTGACCTTTAGATACAGTGGGTGATCTCTTGCTAGATTGAAAGATATACTGTGAGCAAAAACTCTAACAAAGTGCTTTTGCTCAAAGTACTTACATGCAAGCGGCTCGAACAGATTGCCCCAGGTACAGGCCGTATTATTATGCATGTCTGCTGGCTGTATTTTCTTTAAGGGCAAGCTCTTTGGTGTTTCAAATGGCGAAACTCCGGTCAAGGCTGCAATCTCGGACGCGCCAATAGTGTTTTGTCTGTAGCTCACCCAGTCGGCGCTCTTTTGTTTCAGACCAGTGTTCCTCGATTTGAGAAAGTTCAAGAACACTTGTGTTGTCGTCATCATTGATATACGAAGGGTAAGTATTTCTTCAATTGGTGATAACAGCGACAAGTTGTTGTGGAGTCAGTCTTTGCGCGGCTTTAAGAATATTTTGCGGTGCAATGGATGGAGGAGATGTTTGCCCGGATTTCCCGGCCAGGCAGACCCACCTTCGCACCTCGATTTTTAACCCAGATACCCCCTCCTGCCCAGATTGCCATTAACTTTTTGTAGGCCCTAAATAAACAGAGTAGTGATTAGGGAGGCACGTCAAATGCGGTTTTTCAGCCCCATAAATAAGCCGCCAAACGCCCGAGTTACCGCCCCCTGCGGACTCATTACATTCGCCCGCAGGGGGCGGTAACTCGGGCGTTTGGCGGCTTATTTATGGGGCTGAAAAACCGCATTTGACGTGCCTCCCTAATCACTACTCTACGTACCCCTCCCTCAAACCCTGTGAGATGGGCAAATGCATTTTTGTCCGAGCCGCTCGCAACGGCAAGCGATACATAGCCAATTGGAGAAAGCTAAAACCCTTGTATGTACGCAATGGCGCAACCCCGACAACGAAGACGTCGTGAGGACGATCAACGCGAGCTCATTGCCTGGCTGGACGAACAGGCGCGAAATCTCGAGCGGTTCGAGCCTGCCGATGGCAATAATGCTGAGGGCGAGCCTCAAAACAATCCGCCGGAGCTAGATTTTGAACAACTTGTTCAAGTCTATGATCGGGTTGACCGATGGGTTGAACACGGCAGACGAATAATCCGGTTCCGCTTTGTAGACGATCTCGAAAAATCTCTTGTCGCCAGAATTTTGAACAAAATCAAGCAAAATGTTCAAACACGACATTCAATCAATTTACGCTTCACAGTCGAGTTACGAAACACTGAAACCGAGGAGTTGAGAGAGTTTTATCAAAACAACCACTACAGTCGTTGGCAAACCACTCTCTCCGAGACATGACAGTGGTTGCAAGCCCAAGAAGAGTTTCGTCTTCAAAACGCAAGCCTCAACAGACCTGACACCAAATGGGTTTACGGACGCACTGTCCTGCTTGATCTTAAAGTCGTGCTTGATCGACAACCACTGCAAATTGGCCTCGGGCGGCTTCCTGATTGGCTTCGCAACAAAAGAGAAGTCATTGCCTTTGACAATTTCAACGACAATCTTTGTCTCTTTCGTTGCTTGGCTGTCCATCGAGGAGCTCATAAAAGAGACAACACTCGCAGAACCAGGGAACTCGCGGAAAGCTTCTTCGCAGTTTATCCGGGGCTTCGAGGCCAGCTAAATTTGTGGCACTTCTCCAAAATCGAAAAGCATTTTCAAGCAAGGCATTGCCGCCTACCTTGTTCTCCCGAATGGCGATTCCATTTTATCTCACACACCTGCGAATTACGACAAGGTGGGCGCTTCAACCATGACTGTCGGTATCTATGCAGGCCACTCCTTCTTGATCACCAATCTCAATAAAGTCACAAACAATTACACTTGTGGCGAGTGCGGCGGGAGGTTCACACGGGCTGATATCTTGAAGCGCCACACCAAGACGTGTACTCGAGGCCAAACCAAAATCGACTGCCCCGGGAAACATGTCCTCCCTCCGGAGTCAGCTTTTGAGAAAGCCATTTATCCAGAAGGCGGTTTCGGTGTCAAGGCAGTGTGCTGGCTCGAGTGGGTGGCGAAAGAAGCCGGCATTCACATCCACCATCACAGATGCGGCCATGGCGGTGAGAGCTATATTTGTGGGGCTCCAGTCGACGGCTATCACCCAGAAAGCAAGACAGTTTTTCAGTTTCACGGTTGTTTCTGGCACGGTTGCGAGGAGTGTTACCCCGAGGGCACGAGGGACGAAGTTGTATATGTTGACCGAAGGGGCAACACAATCACAAGGATGGTTGCTTACCAAAGGACTCTGCAACGAACTCAGTTGCTTCGAGACGCCGGGTACACCGTGGTTGAAAGGTGGGAGCACGAAAAGCCTTACCCCTGGGGGTATGCCCGTTGCCCACAGAAAGGAAACAAAACATTTCCTCACGCGATCGTCTACGACTTCGAAGCGTATCAGGACAAGACCAAGGCAGCTCGCCCGACATACGGTCTCTCTTATGAAAGCGAACATGTGCCCATCTCGGTCTCCATTGCCGACACGTTGAACCCTGAGCCTGAGTACATTTGCTCCAAAGACCCTGACGAGCTTATCGGCCTGTTTTATGCTTCCCTTGAGTGGCGAGCCGCAGCCATCCGAGAGGCTGTGGCTGACCAATATATGCCCCCAGACCTTGCGAATCTCCCGGAGAAGCAACTCAAGCTCATCGACAAATGGTGCAACCAAGTGCCTGTGGTCGGCTTCAACTCAGGCCATTACGATCTCAAGCTTATCCGCAAGTACTTTGTTTCTCATTTCGCTCAAGAGAATGGGGTCTTCGCCGCGGAGAAAGAGGGACGTATCATGTTCATCAACACTCCCAGCTACAAGTTCTTGGACATCATAAATTATTTGGCCCCAGGCATTACGTACGACAAGTGGGTCAAGATGTATGGAGCGACACAGACTAAGTCCTGGCTCCCATACGAGTGGTTTGACAGCGCTGACAAGCTTGATTACCCTGGGCTCCCCCCATACGAGTGCTGGTACTCACAACTCAAAAAAGCCTTCGTTCTTTCTCCCAAGGAGTACGAAGAATGCAATCGCCTCTTCTACAAGAAAGGCATGAAGACATTCGGAGACTGGCTGGAGTATTACAACAATCAAGACGTGTCTCCCTTCCTCGAAGCTCTCCAAACGATGAACAGTTTTTACACGAGCGTCGGGGTTGACATCTTCTAAGACGCGGTCTCCTTGCCAGGAGTATCAATGCAATACGTCTTGCGAGGCTCATTGAGAGGGGGACGCAAGGCTCCAGAACTATACGCCCCCGGCCCAGAAGCGTACGCCATGCTGAAGGGGGCTGTGGTTGGCGGGCCAAGCCTGGTCTTCACCCGCAAACATGTAGCCGGCGAAACCAGCATTCGGTCTCACAAATACGACTTAGCCTCCCTCACGAAACGAATTGTGGGGTTCGACGCTAACTCCCTTTACCCCAGCACGCATGCTGCAGGCGATGCTCTGTGGTAAAGAGAAGATTGTGCATTACAATAACACGGTGCTGGCAGCGATAGCTCTCAACATGAAGCTGCATACAGGCAGGTGGTTCGGGTTTGCGGAGGTGGACATCGAAGTCCCTCGAGAGTTGTGGGAGAAGTTCGAAGAGTTTCCCCCGCTCTTCATCAACCAACCAGTGCCTAACGAATGCGTGCCCCAGCATATGCACGATTACCTCCAAGAAAGTGGCCGAACCCGTTTTCCCGACAAGAAAAAGCTTCTGGGGGTGTTGTCAGCGAAAACAAATGCTTATCTACGCACCCCTCTTGAAATGGTACCTCAACAGCGGGCTCAAGATCACGGCAGTCTACCGCACGATCGATTATAGACCCAAAAAGCTCTTCGACTGGTTCGTTCGCGAGGTCGCCGACAACCGAAGGAAAGGCGACGCTGACAAGGATAAGGCACTGCTTGCCGAAGTGTTCAAGCTCCTTGGCAACAGTGCTTACGGCAAGTTCATTGAAGCCGTGGAGCGCCAGACAAGAACGTTGTACACAATTGACGAGGACGAGGTCGACAAGAATCTCCGCTCACCCTTGTTCGAAGACCTCGAAGAGATCGGAGAGGCCTACAAGATCGAGCTGCGCAAGCAAAAGATCACAATCGATCGCCCTTTTCAAGTAGGCATTGTTGTGTATCAACTTGCCAAGCTCCGTATGCTGGAGTTCTATTACGACTTCCTAGATTACTATCTAGACAGGCGCGACTTCGAGCTCATCCAGATGGACACGGCCAGCATGTACTTCGCCCTTTCGTATGACACTCTCGAAGAAGCAGTTCGCCCCGAGCTCCGCGACCAGTTCGAGGCGGAGAAGAATTGGTTAGCGTGGGATAAGTGGAGCGGCAGAGAGCCGGGCTTGTTCAAGCTTGAGAAGGAAGGCACACGGGCCATCGCCCTGTGTAGCAAGTGTTATTACGTAGAAAACGAGGCTAGCGGAGGGGCCAAGATGTCCTCCAAGGGCGTAAACAAGAAGCAGAACGAGTTGCGTTGGGAAAGGTACGAAAGTACCCTGCAGGGAGGCAGGGACATGGCCACCAACAGGGGCTTTCGAATGTACAACGGGGCCATGTTCACGTACAAGCAGCACAAGCTGGGCCTTTCCGCTTATTACGACAAGCGTTGGGTGCTGCCAGACGGCATCCACACAGACCCAATCGAGTTTCACAACCCAGCTGGTGGCAACTGAGTGCCCGGCGGCACAACCATCAACTCCTCACGCACAAACCCGCGCTTGGGCCCGTCGTAAAGGTAATACACGACAGGTGCATCTGGCCTGGTGACAACCTTCTCGATGTTGTATACCTTCAAAGACCAGATCGGATCCGTCGCTCGTCGACTACCACCGTCAAGCTCACCGGGGTAATACAGATATCTCACGCTCACACTGGGTGGGAGCTTCTTTTCATTCACCCCCACAGGCCTAGCATATGGAGTCGCGGGCGTGGATGAAACGGCTTTCTCCTTGATTGCTTGTGCAGGCTTCTTGCCAGTCAATCTGGTTACTTTATTGTTCAAGGCAGAGACAACATCTGGCAATCTTTTAACCCAAGCAGTCGACCGGCCAGAAGGTAGATTCATTTCAACTGCGTATTGATAATCAAACAATCGTTCAGCCAGGGTTCTGTTGAATCTTTCAACAATCCCTTGGTCTCTGTGGATATCAACGCCCCCACGGCGAATGGCTGTTTTATGAGCCCCCATCTCTTTAGTCACAGCCCCCATAAACTCTGTCCCCGGGTCTACTTGCAACAGTTGTGGCCATTTCAAAGGCCCACGCCTGTAAACCCGTGTAAATGCCTTCCAAACTTCATCAGACTCTTTCGAAGTCAAGGGCTCTGCTGCTTTGTAACAGCTTGCTACATCAACAACCGTCAAAGCATATTTGTAAATCTTTCGTCCATGCGGCAGTTTGTCGTGTGGCAAAAACAGAAGGTCCGCTTGATGCACTGCATTGGGTGATGAGACATCAAACTTGGGCTGAAGGATATGGCGTGGCGCTGGGAGGTAAACTTGCCAAAGGGCTTGTTTGACTAGCCATTTCATTGCGACATCATCAGAGACCTTGGCTGCTGCAGCCAGCTTTTTGACAGCGGCAAGTCCTTTCCAGTAGCCTTTGAGGCTGTAATAGATCTTTGAGAGTTTCGCCTCCATATATTATACATTAAGCAGTTATTGTTCTTGTTCATTAGCTTCCTCCTGCTGTTCAGAGAGTAGGCGGTTACGCCGGTTACGCCTTTCAGCAAACCTCCGGCGCCTTTCAACATGCAGCTGGTTACGCCTTTCATCATGCAGCTGATTAAGCCTTTCATCATGCAGCTGGTAAAGCCTTTCAGCATGCATCATCTGGCCAATTAATTCAAATAATAAGAAGACGCCTTCATACCAAAGCCAAGTGAGACTCATAACTCCAGCGCCGTAGATAACTCCATTGAATGCATTGCTTTCGCGAGCCATGGTTGTATATATATATGTTTTTTTTTTCAAAGAAAGCGAAAAGCTGCGTAGCCAAGGGCGAGTGCGCCAGTGCCGATAAACAAGAGTTCGCCTTGTTTCTGCTGTGGGCCAGGTTTATAGAAGTTAGAGAACTCGGGCTTTTTGGGGAGTGTTATTTGCTGATCTCGATGTGTTTGGTTGTAGAGCACCAGAGCTTGGTCAGTGTCTTGAAGGTTGTGTTTCGTTTGATCTTTGATCCGATCATTGCTGGCAATCCAGTCGAGGAGCTTTGTGCGGTCTTTCTGATATTTAGCGTAGGCCGCTTGATAGGCCTCTAACGCCTTGTCGTGCCTGGTCTTCTCATCCAGAGCGGCTTGTCCGTTGGCGCCGGAAAGATATTTTGCCAGATAATTGCCCCCAGTAAAAGCGGCAGCATTCAAAATTGCTCCACCAACCATAATAGCGATCGCGGCCATGGCTATATATATATAAATATAAATATATATATATATATATATATATATATATACCTCCATCCTAGCATCAGCACTGCACTGATGAGGCCCAGAAGGCCGAAACAGTACTGTCTGCAGTTAGATATAGCTATTTGGCATACAAAGCTTTGCTTTCATGTCCAAATTGAGCACTGTATTAGGATGAGTCATTGCTGTAGCATTGCGCATAGCTCACTAGTTTTCTAGTTTGAGCACTCTGGCATGGCTTAGATGTTACCACATGTGTGGGACATTTGGGGTGGCTTTTAAAGCTATACCTCCATCCTAGCATCAGCACTGCACTGATGAGGCCCAGATGGCCGAAACAGTACTGTCTGCAGTTAGTTATATATATAACCGTACATCCTGTGCCCAAGTTCAGGAGTTGCCATAAAGCCATTATGGTAACAACCGGGAGGGCACATTGTATACATAATTATATATATATATATATATATATATATATATATATATATATATATATATATGATTTACATTGAGGCAGGTAGGATCTTCTGGTCCTCAAGGTGTTTCTTGAGAGCGATGCTCCCAGCCATGACGGCAGTGAACTTCACGTAGTTCATGAGATTCGAGCTGGGGTCGGGCGTGAGATTTTCTTTGATGACGTTTTTGCCAACCCAGCCAATACCTGCGACAAGGCCAGTGGTTGTTGCTGCATCGAGAACAGATTTTACGAGCTTGTTGTCAGACATGTTGTATATATAAGATTTTTTTTACTCCATCTCATGTAGTGTCCGCCTCGGGGGTGGGGGAGTTTGAACTTCATTTACCACTGCTGCCGGCGCAGGGGTCGGGGCTTGGTTGCGCCTAAGTGACTTCATAATGGCCTCGCGTTGGTAATAGAGGCCCCAAGCGGATATAATCAAACCACTAACACCAAGAAGGAGAAATGCTTTGTTGCTGCTAGATTCTTCATTTGTCGAGTTTTGAGGTGCCGAGTTTGTGTCGGGCTCGTTTATTGTTTTAGAAGCTTGTGCTTGTTTTTTTGCCTCTCTTGCCAGGCAGTTGCGTTCAGCAAGGCTTTTGCCAGAAGCAACACGACCAGGGTTTTTGGCTGGAGCAGTCTTTGGGGTATCAGAGGTAACGTGCGTATTGGTTGTGGGTGCTGGCGCAACTGTTTCTTCAGGTACCGTCTCGAGTGGTTGCGCCATCATGTGTGTATATATATATATATATATATATATATATATATATACATTGTATACATAATTGTATATATATATATATATATATATATATATATATATACAATATATATATATATATATATATATATATATATATATATATATATTTATTTTAAACCTTCGTTGTTCCTTCATGATTCCTTCATGGTTCCTTCGTGGTTCCTTTCAGATTATGTGTGAACTTCATCAAAACCCTCGAGTGGATAACCTTCACCGTCTCTGCTTGGGTGTACAGGTGGAGAAGGTTGAGGGGGCAACTCTTCTGGCTCCTTTTTGAAGTCGATGTGTTTTGTAGTGATCAAAACAGCATTGGCCAAGGCCAAGAATCGCCCACATCGCAGTGCAAGGTTTCCAGCAAGAGATGACAGTTCATGGTTAATCATGTAGTCATTTTTGAGTTCTTTCTGCAACTCCTTCACATCGTCAATATCTACAACCATGCCGGCGCCTTTGGTTACGAGCATTATAACGCTGTCAATCAGAGAGTCGGTCGTCTTGTTGCCGACATATGCTTCATACCTTTTGTAGTACTTTTCAACCTCTTTATCCGTCAAGCGTTTCACCTGCTCGTGTGTGAGCTGGGTACCGATGGCTTCTTTTGATTTGCCGGTTGAAACAAGGACTGCCAGTTTCTCGCGTTGAGCAGGAGTGTCGTTTTCAGGAATCACTGATGGCACAGAGCTATCAGGGCCTGACTCTAGCATCTGCATGAGTTCATTCATTACGGCCTCGTCTTCTGGGTTGTTTGTTGCCATTGTATATATATATATTTTTCAATTATTCTCTTGATGTCAGGCAAGACTTTCAACCTCACGTATAAGCGCTGTCATGGTATCTGGGCACACAGTGAGTTTCAAAGGATAGCGGCTAAGAAGCATGAGGCGCAGATCGTCCGCGCCAGCGGCTTTGATTATCTGGATTTGGATCTCATCCGCCTGACTCTGCAATTCACTCAGAAGCTGGGAAAAGACCGTGAGCTTGTGGACACTGGTTGAGGTGTTCATGGCTCAGAGTATATATATAGGTTTTTAACTTCAATCCCATAGGGATGTCGCAGAGAGAAGACAAAATGAGAAAACTTGTGTCCCTTTAATTTTGCAATCAACTCTTTGTACTCCTCGTGTGAGAGCTCACCGGCATAGTCATCAAAGATGGCCTTCGTTGTTTTGCTTGATGGGGTGTAAAAAAGCACAATCGCTGCTACGTTTTCCCTAAAGGGTTTCGCAATGCTGGTTAACTGTTGGGTTAGCACCCACACGGAAAGGCCGGCGTGGCGAGCACTGAAGCCTAGTTTCACAAGTTGACTCGTGCGGCCTTTCACAAAGAGCGTGTTTGTCCCGTTGAAGTGATAACTGGCTAAAGTTAACCATGTTTCAATCTCATGCTGCTGACAGTCTATCACGAAAATGCGTGGCTCCTTGTCCACGAAACCATCGTAGGTCTTGTTGTGAACAAAGGTGGGGCACAATAGAACGATATAGTCAAACTTTCCCCTGAAGGGCCCGCGTAGCTGATTCAAAAGATATTGTGTTTTGCCAGAGTTAGTCGACCCGATAATTAGTGCATTGAATGGCAGCTTTCTTGGATCCATGCTTTATATGTATGTTTTAATACTGAACCTACTGCGACTGCCTGTCAATGATGTTCATCAGTGAGTCGCTGATGGTGTAGATGTGGCAGTGCACGTTTCCCGTGCCGGAGGTTGCCCTTTCGATCTCAAGATGCACGCCGTCCTTTGTGTTGACGAGGCGTTGACCGTTGCCATGTAGGGTTGTATTAGCCATTGATCTAAGGTCGATAAGGAGGCCGAACTTGTTGCCCGTGAGATATTTGGTCAGATTCATGTTGGGCCTGCCGCCACCCTTTACGTTGAAGAGTCGGCTGACCTCACTCCACATGTCGGTCCCGTTGATGCCTTCGTTGTAAATCCTGTTGGGGGAGCCGTTGATGGTGACATTAACTTTGGTTATGTCTGGGTTGAAGTATTTTTCTCAGTCCCTGGCTCCTGCCGTGTAGGGTTCGATGAATAGTAGAAGGATGGCTTTCAGTGACCTGCGCTGAGGGTTCACCCTGAGATTCAGCCTAGCGTCTGAACCCTTCGAGAAGGGAACCACTTCATCTCGCATGATATGGTCGTAGGCAAACTCCTTTCCACTAGAATATACACTTGCTGCCCCGTCAGCCAGCTGCTTACTTCGGATTGTCTCGTACTCAAGCTGGATATTTGTCAACTTGTACACAAGCTTGCTTGTATCCGTGCCCTTGACAACTTGAGAAGCAGGGGCTAGCGTAATCTCGAATATGAGATCGTTATAGAGTGCCTGTGAGTACATGACGCCGTGGTCTGTTATAATCTGGTGGTCAAGATTGATGCGGTATTTGTTTTTGTAAATGGTCTCCAGCTTGTTTTCCGCATCCACGCCAGAGGTCTTCTTGTCGCCGGCATTAGAGCGGATCTTGCATAAATCTAAACTCTAGATGCCCTCAGGGAGTATGTTGTCTCTCTTGTCAACAGAAAGGAAGAGGTCCTCAAAGATTTTGTAAATATCGTAGCCAACGGTGTCCTAGACAGTGGTTGCGGCAAACTTGACAACAAGCGTGTCAACTAGTGCTCTGGAGACATTTTGTACAAGATAGTTGTTTGCATGGCCGCCGGCAAGGTCGATGTTAAAGAGCAAGGCTAGCGAGCCCGACACGATAACCTCATGTTCGTTGAGCTTGGGCACCGAAACGTACAGGGTTTCGCCAGGCTTGGCTGTAGATCGATCAAATGTAATGCCCTTTACGGTGCGCTCTGCTTTCATAGCCCCAAGAGTCTTCTCTGCGTTCGTTGGAAGGAGGTTTGGTTACACAGCCATAGCCAGAGTATATATATGTTTTTAAAATTATTTATATACATCATGGCCGAAGGTGGATATGATATACCTGGCGAGAATGAGAATACCGGGCTTGACTGGGACATAGACCACGATGATGACGATGACGAAGAAGAAGAAGTTGACACAACAACCCCCTTTCAACCGGGAGCTGCATCCACCCCTTATCATGGTGGTGAACAACATGAAATGCACACAATGCCTCACGAACAGAGCGGATTTGATCCTAAAGACATCCCTCTGCTTACTTGATTTCACACATCCTGACGACAGAGAAGGAATGGTTGCTATAGCTAGGGACTGGATCAAAAGGCTCTTTCCGAGAGTAGATTTTCGTAGATTAGGCCCAATTAATTTCGGCAAAAAAAGCGGGAACGAAGACAAAATCGTTTCCTTTGGGCCGAAGGGTGGTGAAACTCCCATTTTCAAACAAGATGTGTCTGGCCTTCTTAAATCATTTACAGACAAGTTCAAAACATCTCTTGGACCAAGCGCTGAAGAGATTGTCTCTGAAGGCAATACAGCTATAAGAGAAGAAAGACAAAGATTGAAGGAGGCAGAGAAACAACTGAAGGAGGCGGAAAGGGTTTCTGTAGCACGGCAACAAGCCGCAAGTGAGGTTCTAAATCTCAGGGGAAGAATCGAAGAAACTCAGGCGAGGATTGAAGCTCTGGAGCAGGAACACGGTTCAAACGTTGAGAGTCAAACCGAGCTAGATCGGTTAAAACAACTAAAGAAAAATCTTCAAGGCGATCTTGAAAACCAGAAAAAAGAATTAGGCGCCATTCAAAAAATACAAAAACAACGAGACGAAGAGCAGGCAAAGGTTGACAAACTCAGAGCACAACTTTCTGAGAAAACAAGAGAAAGAAATGCTGTCGAAGCAAGACTGAACTCCACCAAGCCGCTGGATGAGTTAAACGAACAAGAGGCCGATCTTGTACGACAAAACGAGGAAGACAGGCGCGTGATAGAGGATGAGAACACTTCTCCCTCTGACAGAAAAGCTGCAGAAGCCCGGGTTGCTGAGCGAGAAGAAGAGCTGGCAAGACTAAGAACACAGGTTCAAGAAAGAGAAGAAGCTCTTCCTGTGAGAGAGCAGGTCAAAAATATCTTCAAAAAATATGGCTGGACCCTGCAAGCAGTTGTTCTGGCTGCAGGTCTAGTCATAGGCGCTGTGACGCTTGCTGCAATGAATGGCTTAAAGGCCGGTACAAAGGCTATTGGCAATGGGCTCAAAGAAATAGGAAATAAGGTTGCCTGCATCCTGCCATGCTTGATCGGCTCGATCGTGAGCTTTATCTTCAAAGCGGCCGGTCAGGTTATCTCCTTCCTTGGTGAGCAGGCCTGGCTGCTGATCCTTGCCGTCGTGGGCTTCATGATTGAAAGGATCACCAAGCGCAAGAGATAATTATCTCATCCAGACAACAAAGCCTGCTAAAGCAAGCGCACCCGCACCAATGAGCGCCTTGTTTACGTGATGCGGCTCGATCTTGGTCTCTTGCGTTGGTTCTGGTGTTGTGACTGGTGTTGGGGCTGGCGCCCTGATGACTGGTTTTGACGCTATGCCCTGTGCCTTTGTCGCCTGTTTGTGAATCGGGTTCGATGGGTGGCTGTTTGGTGGATTTATCTTGCTCGGCCCACCCGCCATGGGGCGCAAGGATGCTTTTTTTGTGCCTAGATTAACATCGTTGTACACGCCCAGCTTCATCCCTTGCGTTGCCTGCATAAGATTATTATTGTACCCCACCACGCTCTCTGTGTTGATAACCATGCGTGACGGCATCGGCCAGCTCCCAGGGGCGACCACAAAGTTTAGCCACACTTTCGTTGCTTGGATGGCTTGCTGATAATGCTGTACGCTCTTAGATATGTCGTTCAGTCTTATGGCGTCCTCTAAGAGCGTGAGGAATACTCGTTGCGTTTCGAACGCCCGGCCTCCACTCCCAAGAATGCTGCTGCGAGTGTTTGCTTGTGCACCCAGAATGCAGTACACAAAGGCCTCGATTGACTGATTCATACGAGCGAGCCCTGGCTGTGTTAGCCCTTGTGCATAATTCGGTACAAAGTGCTCGAACTGACTAACCGCACCTTGGTCGTTGCGAACGAAGTATATGCCGTTTGCGAGATAGTTTGGGTCGCTGATGCTGGTCACTTGTTTGAGCTCCTGGGATGGAAAAAACCTAGCTTCCCAGCAGCAAATACAAAGAGCCATAATGGTCTATAAGTCTCTGCACGGTTTAGCTCCAGACTATTTATGTTCTAAATTTGAAAGGCGTGAAACTGCGTATAACCTAAGAGACTCTGAGAATAAGCTTAATGTTCCATTGCCGCGCACAAACTATTATAAAAATAGCTTTAGCTATAGTGGCGCCACCCTTTGGAACAGTCTTCCTCGTGATATAAGACAAGCAGAGTCCCTTGGGTTATTTAAGCGTTTAATTAAAGAAGTACGTTAAGGCACGGCATTCGTGGAAACCAGCTTTAGTTAGGTTTAGGTTTTAAGTATAGTTTTTATAATAGTATCTTATTTACTTAATGCATGTTGATATCGATATATTTTAAATGTTTTTATTATTTATAGCTGATGAATTGTCCGTGGATAAATAAAGATTATCTATCTATCTATCTATCTATCTATCTATCTATCTATCTATCTATCTATCTATCTATCTATCTATCTATCTATCTTTTCTGTTTGTTACACGCTCGTCATCAAACAGGGCTAGATCGGGATCAGGATAGTTGAAATCAGTAGAAAGGGGGCCATCGCCAGTAACCCAAATGTACACATTGCCAAGACCGTGATTCTTGCCGTACGTGAAACGGAAGTCAGAACTGGGGTCTACACCGAACTCTTGGCAAATCCTCTTATATGCGTCAATGTTGTATTTGTTGTCTTTCTGGTTGAATGTGGGGTCGTCTGGCAAAGCACTCACGCTCTGTTCCCCACCCAGCTTGAACAGGATTCGTTTTGTTGTGAAATAGACGTGAAACCTGTAAAATGACCGGAGCTGCGGGGTTAGGGAGAGAGTAGAGTTCTTATCAAACAGAAGGTCACGCGAGATCCCGCAGCCGGTTGTTGCACACCACAGGGCGGAGGAGAGTTGTTGTGGCCAAAAGCTCATATGCGGGCCGCCGAGCCACTTTCTCCCATATTTCGCGGTTGTGAACGTAATCTGTATGTCTCTGAAAATGTTTCTGTATTTCGTTGTGAAATAATCAGTTGGCGTGACATAGATCTTTTGCTCTTCGTCGTTCAAAACAGAGCCAATCATCATGTCTTTGTCGATTGTGGTGGAGAAAGCAACAGCAGGGATTGGCTTTTGTGCGTTTCGGTTCAACGTCAGCTGATAGGGGAAACCGCCAATATACTCTAAGCCAAGGGCGTCTTTCAGGGCTTGTGTCCAATTCTTGTGCTGTATGTCTGAGGGCATAGCCCATGAGCCTTGCCCCTCTGGGAAAAGCACTACTGCTGAGGCTTTGTGCTTTTCGTCGAAAGAAACGTCTGTTTTGAATCTTGACATATCAGCGTGCGGGAAACGCCTTTTGAAGTCTGAGATAGCCTTAGCCTTGGCCGATGTAGAGAGTTTTGCGGCTTCTGGCGTTCTAATCCAAGCCAGTTGTGGATCTACTGCAGGTTGTGTTGTTATAGGGTGTTGATAGAGAGGATTTTGGGTACGAGGAAAAAACGGGGGCGGGGGCCCGTAATCGTGACCGCCAATGTCTAGACCGAGATTTGAACCAGGATTAAAACCACCAGGGCGTCTGCCAAACATGATTATATAAATATATTTATATACACAATGGTTGTGTTAACAATCGTTGCACCTTCGAACCCTCACACCATCTACTTTCATCACCTGCTGCAGAAACCGAGCTACATCCGGCTTGCCTCTTGTTCACTTTATAATTCGTGGCATAATTTGAAACAAAGTGGGGGCGTTAACTTCAAGGCTGAAGGAAAAATGTTTCATGGCAAAACAATCGATCCAGGGCACTACAACCTGGATAATTTGCAAACTATTTTGCTTGACTCCTTTCAAGACAAAGAACCTTTGATAATATCCAAGAATATGCCTTCACATGGGTTAATAATTAGAAAAAACATAGACGCCGAAAGCTTTTCTTTGACAAAAAGCCTGAATAAACTTCTCGGCCTTAGTGAAAATGCTGCAATGGAAGTTGAAGCTATTTATGTCAATCGCCTAAACTCTCTGACAAGTTACTTTATCCACTGCGATCTGGTTGATAAATAACAGAACTTGTTTAACGGTAAGCCTTCGACAGTCTTGGCTCGATTTGATCTTCGCGGAAAGCCTTTTCAAAAGGTTTTTTATGAGTCAACACAGCAGAACATCTTACGTGACACCTCCTCTGGTGATTATGTAAACAGCATAACTCTGTCTGTGAGGGATGAGAACAATGACCTTTTTGACTTTAATAACATGCCCCTAGAGTTTGAAGTAGAAATAAATTAAAATATATATACAAACCATGGGCTCGGCTAACGTGTTGCCATCAGCTGCTGAATACAGCGAGACTCAATCACTTTACCCAGTCTTGCAAAATGGTGAAGACTTCAGACTCAAGAAAATCTCAGACTTACAGAAAGAGCTTGAGTCACAGGCCGACCACTATAGGCAAGTTGCGATGAAATACAAGCGAACACACACCTTTGTTCACGGAACATCAGTAAGTCTTGGTTTAATTTCTACAGGCTTGTCTTCAGCCACCATCGCCACAGCCTTGACTGGAGTCGGGCTCATCGCCAGCCCTGTTCTTGCCAGTGTTGCTGCTGTTACAGGTTTTTCATCGGCCAGCCTCACTGTGTTTAGCAAGCGGCTCGAGAAAAAGATCACGAAACACGAAAGAATCTACACACTCGCCCTTGCAAAACGAAACTCTGTCTGTGAGCTGCTTTCAAAAGCTCTAACTGCAAGAGGGTCAGCGATTCAGAGTTTGAAATCATCTTGCGTGAGGTTGAAAGATATCACGAACTAAAGAACGCAATCCGCTCTGGTGAAACAAAGACCACCAAAGTAAACAAGCAAACTCAAACGCCAGATCTTGAAAAACTCAGAGGCGAGCTTTGCAAAGAAGTCAAAGAAGAGTTTCAAAAAAAATATCAATCGTCTTACCGCTGCGTCCAAGTCAGATTTGAAAGAGTAAACTCGGGTTTCTCGCTTTATATAACAAAAGAACGCAATTGCGTGACGCGGCGTGACACGTGACGTGACATTGTGTGTGACTGTCACGCGTGACATTGCGTGACACATAACGAAAAGGGACAAAACCCTAGTCGGGGGGTGCTCGTGGCTGTTTCGCCTAGCCTAGGCTAGGACTTTCGCCTCACCGAAGTGAGGACTTTTAACTGCTGACAAGGCAGTTGTCGTTTCCCATTTAGCCTCTGGGAGCGAGGCGAGTTCTCCTAGGAGATCTCTGGTTGAGCACCCCCCTGTTATCAGTGGGGCCGGGGCTGGTTCACCAGTGGGTCATCAACTGACGCGACAACCCCACTACCCCTGGTCTGACATCGCATTAGCCGTAAACGGGGTTCAATGGTGGCCAACCATACCCCCCTGAGCTATACCGAATTACAGACTTAATCATAATATATGGAGCGAAAAGGTCTTTTATACACGTCCAAGCTGTAGTGCTTTCACATGTGGTAACTCATAAAGAACTACGCGTGCGCAAATGATGCTTGACCAATTGAACATTTGTAATTTCTACTTATAAACATGAATGCTAACCTTTATAAACGCTTCAACGATGCTGAACTTTATAAACTTTTCTACGAGGCTGAACTTTATAAACTCTTCAACGAGCAAATGTCTATCGTCAGATGTATGGATGAAAAGAATAAATACAAGACTCAACTAGAGCGCTTGGCTATAAAACACAAATACATCTTGCTGAGAGGCTTCTATGGCATTGACTATATACCTGAGTTTCACCGCTCACAACTACAAGAGAAGCTCCAAAGCATCTTTGAATCTCTTTCTTTGACCGCTAGACAAGAACAAATCCGGCGGTACCGAGAAAACAGGTTTGTGTTCATTTCAAACAGAACAAACAAAAATATAAAATCGTGTCAAAGCTGTGGGGGATCTTTTACACTCATGTCTGAATCCACAGAATTTGTCTGCAATAACTGCAGCCGCATTGAACTACTAGCCGGCGCGGCCTTTTCTCGTGTAGATCTTTACAATGACGAAGATATGCACGGTTAAAGGTCTGGGCACAAAAAATTATTATTTCAAATATCGGCTTAATCAGCTATTCAGAAATAAATCTCCGAGATTAACTGATGACGAAATTAAACAAACTACCCATGTTTACACAAGCTTGAAAGATTATCTACCGAACAACACTTCTTACAATTTCGTAATTCATAAAATCTTGGCCCTAATTTTGCCAGAGGGGCCAAGAAAACAGAAACTTTTATCTTACATAGGACTTCCGAGGCAATCTATGTGTCTAAAATACGAGCCGTATTGGCAGGCAGCAATTCAGACTGTAGAGATTGCTCCGCCAACTTATTCATAAGAAATGTCTCCACTTGATCTTCATCACTCCTTGCTCTTGCGATGCTGAACTTGGCTATCGATCGATGGCCTTCAGAGTGATCGACTATTTTTTTTTCGAAGGCTTGCTAAGTTCTCATGAAAGCGCTCGACCTTTATTCGAATGCTGTTTAAGAAACCAGCTTGCTTGACAATTTGGCGTTCTGTGACATCCAATAGTTTCCATGCAAACACTGTCACCGGCCTAGGGCCCTCGTCTGGAGCAAGGAAAGCCTTTTGCATTCTGATGTACCGCAAATACTCCTCGTCTTCGTAGTCTTTGCTAAACGACATTCTGACCGCGCCGTAAGAGCACCATAGATCTTTCTCGGCTATTGAAGACATTATTTGGTCAAACGACTGAGTTTGCTTAAGAGCGCCGATGTCGATCAGTTCGTTTTGATTGCGTGTTAGTTTTTGCTTTGAAAACAAATAACAGATGCCCCATGCGAGCGTTGTGTGACCTTTTGTATTGTATATGTTTCCGCCGTTTAGAAGATTATTATGATTCAAACTTGGCATTATCTGTTTTAAAGAGCACATACTGAAGTAAGAATCAACAAAAAGACCTTTGTTGACCATAGCGCCGCTAAAAGCGAGACCAGTTTGTAGCTGGGTTGCATAATAACGAGGAACTCGAGACATAGCTGTTTTCCGCTTGAAAGGACACTTGAACTCCAAAAGAATTAAATTGTTATCTTTATCTAGATAATAGCCGTCAGGACTGCATGTGACCTTTCGATAAAGTGGGTGATCTCTTGCTAGATTGAGAGATATACTGTGAGCAAAAACTCTAACAGAGTGCTTTTGCTCAAAGTACTTACGTGCAAGCGGCTCGAACAGATTGCCCCAGGTGCAGGCACAGGGAGCCCACACAAACTGTGTGACCGTTGTTCATATTTTTAAATTTAGAGGCAATGTATGGGAATATCGAAAAGGTTCACTTATCGTAATATACTGCGATGAATATTTACATACAAGATCAAACTAAATGTATTTTTACCTGAAATGTTGTGTGGTGTCATTCTTGTAACTGAAAACGGCGAATTTTTGCGATTTGAAGGGTTTTGCATCGGACGTTTACCTGAGCGTATAGTAGAGAGACAAGGGAGGAAAGCTGGATTTTGGACCTCTCCAGCGCCGAGCCGATTTTCACCAAGAAATTCCCATCGCACGGCTTCCAAACCCCACACCAGGCAAGCTGAAATCCAGAGGTTTTTCTCGTACCATGACATTTAAAATCTATCCAAAACTCGAAGCGCTAGACCCCAAATAATATCGAGAAATCCAGCATTCGAAGCTCGAAAACACCGCGGCTGGTAAAATGTGTGCGGCCTCCAACAGTCACGCCATTTGCTCCTTTCTGACTGAATGATAACAAACAATGTCCTTTCATACATTCGTCTTGCGGGAGGGGAAGCAGGGGCGAATAAGCAGCGACGAACTTTCTACTAACCAGACTGGGATGAAGCGAATGGCGTCTTGCTGGGCTCATTCCATCACGCGCCATTCGCTTCACCCCGGGATAGTAAGTGTAAAGTTCGTTGCTGATTATTTGCCCTTGCTTCCCCTCCCCGAGACGAATTTATGAAAGGACATTGTTTGTTATCATTCAATCAGAAAGGAGCAAATGGCGTGACTGTTGGAGGCCGCACACATTTTACCAGCCGCGGTGTTTTCGAGCTTCGAATGCTGGATTTCTTGATATTATTTGGGGTCTAACGCTTCGAGTTTTGGACGGATTTTAAATGTAATGGTACGAGAAGAAACCTCTGGATTTCAGCTTGCCTGATGCGGGGTTTGGAAGCCGTGCGATGGGAATTTCTTGGCGAAAATCGGCTCGGCGCTGGAGAGGTACAAAATCCAGCTTTCCTCCCTTGTCTCTCTACCATACGCTCAGGTGAACGTCCGATGCAAAAACCCTTCAAATCGCTAAAATTCCTTGTTTTCAGCTACAAGAATGACACCACACAACATTTCAGGTAAAAATACATTTAGTTTGATCTTGTATGTAAATATTCATCGCAGTATATTACGATAAGTGAACCTTTTCGATATTCCTATACATTTCCTCTAAATTTAAAAATACGAACAACGGTCACACAGTTTGTGTGGGCGCCCTGTGGTGCAGGCTGTATTGTTATGCATGTCTGCTGGCTGTATTTTCTTTAAGAGCAAGCTCTTTGGTGTTTCAAATGGCGAAACCCCTGTCAAGGCTGCAATCTCTGACGCGCCAATAGTGTTTTGTCTGTAGCTCACCCAGTCGGCGCTCTTTTGTTTCAGACCAGTGTTCCTCGATTTGAGAAAGTTCAAGAACACTTGTGTTGTCGTCATTGATATACGAAAGGTAAGGGTTTCTTCAATTGGAAATCAACGCCACAAGTTGTTGTGGAGTCAGTCTTTGCGCGGCTTCAATTATATATTGCGGTACAATAGATGGAGGGGGTAGAGGAGCAGGAGATATTTGACTCAGAGTTTGTTGAAAGTGTTTGCAGCCTTCAGATTTTAGCTGTGTACAGCCACAAAGAAGACTTCCATGCCTTGAATGGTTGAATCTCATTCGTTTAACTGATTGAGTCATAACACTCTTTCTTCCTTTCCCCATTGTCACAGTGTGTGTATATACCTACGGGAGGGGTTTCTTCAATCAGTAATCAGTGTACGAAGACGGGCAGCCATTTTTTATATGATTGTAAACCGTTGGCTTAGACAATGCTTGCCCGCAACCGGGGCAAATTATTTTCGGACGTGGTCCTGTTTGCAGATTCTTACAAGCGTATTTTTGATGCTCAACAAGAGAATGCCCTTGTGTGAAATTTAAACCGCAATGTCTGCAAGGGTTGTATTCGAACGTCATTACCTTCTTTCAACTCAATTCCCCGCATTTTCAAAAATGCAACAGCAGTCATTGCTTTGCTGTGTGCCATTGCGTATATACAAGGGTTTTAGCTTTCTCCAATTGGCTATGTATCGCTTGCCGTTGCGAGTGGCTCGGACAAAAATGCATTTGCCCATCTCACAGGGTTTGAGGGAGGGGTACGTAGAGTAGTGATTAGGGAGGCACGTCAAATGCGGTTTTAAGCCGCCAAACGCCCGAGATCAGTCAAACATTTTGTAAATAAACGTTGCGTGACGCATTCACTAAAATCTCTCCGTGATTTTAAGATCAAATCGAAATGAAATGTTTCCATAACTTAAAGCTGGTTCTTTAAAAAAAATGCTTTGATTTTGCCATCTATAATAAGTTTTTTTCCAGGCTTCACAGTTTCTTCAAAGCACAATACACAATTTTGCTTTATGCAAATTTCATAATGTAATTTGACAGCAAGCTGTTTTTTAATGGCCACTGAATCGAAAATATATTTTCTATAAAACGTCGAAACTTTTGAATGACTCATATTTCCTTGAATGAAAATGTCTTTCCTTTGATTAAAAGAGTCAAACACGTATCAGAATTCAGTGATTTTCTGCTTCCGGAAGGCCTGGCGATTTATTTAATAAGCTTATCTTAATTGCAGCGCAGAGAGCTGGTGTCTGCGAATTGTATCATAAACATCACAAAATAAATATTTAGATATTTAAATTCAGCAACCTGCTTTATTATATCTAGTGTTTTCTAAAATTTCGGACTTTTCCTTTGTGTATATAGAATGCCATTCTTATCCCTGAAGATGATTCGCATAATGTTTTCGCGAATCAAAAAAATCTTGAAAGCAAACTTTATTTCAGAAAGCGCTATTTAAGAGATAAACTAACTTTCGAGTTAGGAACCGAGTTATACGGTGGCCCATAGGTGCCATGCTCAATTTTTTTTTATCTCGAGATAATTTGGCCTGTGTTCAGTTTAGTTATCTCGAGATAAGTTTTTATACCGAGATAAATTTTTATCTCGAGATAAAATTATCTCGAGGTAATTTTTTATCTCGAGATAATTTTTTATCTCGAGATAATTTTTTATCTCGAGATAATTTGTTATCTCGAGATAATTTGTTATCTCGAGATAATTTGTTATCTCGAGATAATTTTTTATCTCGAGATCATTTTTTATCTCGAGATAAGGAACACAGGAAGCACAGGAAATCACTGCAGGGCTTGGATACCGTCTTTAATTGTGTGGTTTGTTGGTATAAAGGGAGGACACTTCCAGAGGTACAAGTAGAACCCCAACAGGAAGTTGACTGTTGTCATTAAGTTTGTTGAGAAAGTGTGTCGTGTCTTTTATGTAAGATGGAAGATTCGAGACCAGTGGTTGAAGACATTTATAACATAAATAGCTTGCACCCTACTATCAAGTTTACCAGCTCCTTTTCAAACACTAAAATCCCCTTCTTACATTCACCAAATCTCTATAGAAAAACAACTAATTATTTAAATGTGTCTTTCATAATAGAAATAGAAAACTTTTTTCCTTATTTCATGAGTTATTTCTTATGCAAGTTTGGAAGAACTTGTAACGGTTGTAAAACCATGTATGTCTGGCTCGCTCATGTTTCCACAGCTTACTTACTTTTATTCTCCCAAACTTCCACTCATGTAACCACAACTTAATGGAAACAAAGAAAGCATGAAATAATCAGGGAAAGCGGTGACGTCTTAAGCTTCATCGATTATTGAGAGTGCTCAACTGGATACTTTTATATTTAAATACTATTCAAGGACTCACAATGGGGAGCTTGTTTAGATCTGTTCTTTGTTCAATTTAACATTATAGTTACGTGATACGTTTTGGAAAAAATCTACTATTATCTTATAATTAGTTCTTTTGTGTAGGTTAGGTAATACTCTTAGGGATTGTAGAATTGTATTTAAGATAACCTTCCCAATAGCTGTACAACTGATGAAGGTCACAAGAACGAAACGTTTTTTATTAATGTTTACTTTTTAAACTTCCAAGAAGTTG
>JAJGOT010000055.1:1857500-1990000 GCA_022457155.1 Cladopsammia gracilis
AGGTCTCTTCAGAGGTGTTCTTTTTTGCTCCTCTCACCCGAACGTTTCCGTCGCTGAGCACTTCACCTTCATGGCCGAAGTTCCTGCAGCTTTTCCTGCGGACGTTTTAGAAGCCGCCCGCCCTGTTGTTCGCGTCGCAGCCGAAGCTCCTGCTGCCGGTGTTGCTGAAGCTCCCGCTGCTGGTGCCGCTGGCGAAAACCCCGCTCCACCCGCCGAAGAATTTTCCTGGACGTTAATCGTCTTTTAGTCTGTTTTCTAGGCGTGTGTCGCCCCCTGGTTAGCTTTCATAGCGTGTGTCGCCTTAAGTTTGTTTTTTTTACGACGAGTGTCGTCTTTAAGTTTGTTTCTAGGCGTGTGTCGCCACAATGCTCCTCCCCGGAGGAGCGTTGCGTGACGAGATAAATGACGGCTGCGTGGGAGACTATGTGTCGCCTACAAGTTCGTTTTTATGGCGTGTGTCGCCTTCAAGTTCAGTGTTTTTATGGCGTGTATCGCCTTCAAGTTTGTTTACTGGCGTGTGTCGCCTTCAAGTTAGCTTTCACGGCGTGTGTCGCCTTCAAGTTCAGTGTTTTTATGGCGTGTGTCGCCTTCAAGTTTGTTTACTGGCGTGTGTCGCCTTCAAGTTAGCTTTCACGGCGTGTGTCGCCTTCAAGTTCAGTGTTTTTATGGCGTGTGTCGTATGAAGTGTGAACAATGTCAAAAATACCCTTTGATCAAAGTATGGTTCATTGGGCTAAAACCCCTAGTTTAATGGGCAATAAGTCATTTCATTGAGCTAAGCCAAATTCATTTCATTGGATCATAGTTCATTTCATTGGTCTATAATTCATTTTATCGGGATATTTTTCATTTCATTGGGCTATTTTTCACGTCAATGGACTATGATTCATTTCACAGAACAAGGCAGCGTTCATCTCATTGGGTAATAGTTCATTTTATCGGGCTACATTTCAGTTTATCGGGCTGTTATTCATTTCATCGGGCAATGGTTCACTTGTCATTGGGCGATTGCTCATTTCATTGGGCTATTATTCATGTCATTTGGCGATTTGTTCATTTCATTGGGCTATGAGCCCGGTCCTTTTGATCAGCGGTGTTACCACTAGTACCCAGGCTCACAAATAAGATGGAGTCGCTAGCGATACACGGAAAAAGATTTTTAACCGATGTACTCGCAAAATTGGAAAATCCAAGTATGGATATTCAAGAGGTAGATAATTTTAAGTTCCGAATTGACTGGTTTTCTGGTGTTTTGGAGCGGTATAGTCATTCTACACAGCTGCCAAATCAGCTTACTTCAACGATCGATTCAATACTAGAGAAACTCTATCGTGTTCAAATTAATATGTTTATTTGCACAAATTGATAAAGACATTTTCAAGGGATATACACTAGTACGCTTATATACAGGAAACAAAGGCCGACCAACATTTGATATACCTAAAGAACAGCTTGAGCTTCTGTTAGAATACCATTTTTCCATACCAAAAATAGCTCAAATCCTTGGAGTAAGTGTGAGTACAGTGAACAGACGACTGAAAAGCTACGACCTATCTGTTGGACAAACCTATTCCGCTATAAATGACAGTGATCTTGATAAAGTTACGCAGCAACTAATTCAAGAATTTCCCAACTGTGGATATCGAAGAATGAGCGGGCTACTGCGTTTTAGAGGTATACGTGTGCAACAATTTAATACGTGTGAGAGAGTCCATGCAAAGATCAGATCCTGAAGGCATTTTGCTCCGAGCATACAATTAACGCCACTCACCAGAAGGTCATACAGTGTTAAATCACCCCTTGCTCTTTGGCATCTTGATGGCCACCATAAATTAATAAGGTAAGTTTTAATTTTTTTCAGGATAATTTCTTCATATACAGTGCGACAATCATCAGAAATCGAGATTTCAAACAATTTATGACCACCGAGTTTTTTTTTATAGAATTAAGTCAATAAATAAAATGAAGTGAAATAACTCTGTGGTCATTTGTTTGAAATCTCGATTTCTGATGATTGTCGCACTGTAAATGAAGAAATTATCCTGGAAAAACTAAGGATAGTTCTCTTGGCGTATGTCACCTACAAATTTGTTCTCATGGCGTTTGTCGCCTTCAAGCTAGTTTCTGTGGCGTGGTATCGCCTTTTAGTTTGTTTTCACGGCGTGTGCCGCCTTCAAGCTTTTCGCTTGTGTTGTCTTTCAAGTCAATTTTCAAGCGTATGTCGCCTTTCAAGTAAGCCTGTGGCGTGTGTTGCCTCCCCAGTTTGTTTTCATAGCGAATGTCTGTGTGTCTTGCTTTCGGTTGCCTTTTGATGTCGTGCGTCTACCTTCAACTCAGTTTTCGTAATGTGCCGCCTTTTGTGATTGTTTGTGTGATTTTTCTTGCCGCGTCCCCAAGGACGCATCGCTTGTCAAGCTAGGTGTTTCGGCGTCACTGTTTATTGCAAATCAGACTTATTTTGCATCTCACCTACGCGTTTCGCAATTTTCGGATCGCGCCGCCTTTTAATAGCCGACTTAGCCATTTGTCTTCGTATGTCTCATTTTGCGGTTATGTTCATGGCGCAAGATTTTCCTTTCGCTGTACGTTTAACTTTCGGCCGTTTGTTATTGTTTGCATTACACTTCTCGCAATGTATTGAACCTTTTAGGAAATTTTGTTCGGTTTCACGACCTGTTGTTTGTTGTCTAGAACACTCGTTTACATTCTTTCTTTTATATTTTTCTCGCACGTTACACGCTGTTGGGCCTTGTCACATGTCATCGTGGCTAGCACGTAATTCTCTTAGTTGATAATTTTTTTAAATTTTCGTGCGTTTCTTCGCGCTGTTCGTTGTCGAGTAAATCTCTGTGCAAGTAAAAGAGTCTATTTTCTATATAATAGTCTCTGATTTCTTAGGTCTTCTTAGCTGCCTTGACTGTTATTATTTACGTCCGCCGCAGCCAACCTGCTTTAATTGTCGCCAGAGGGGCCAAATTGCTCGATTTTGTCCGAAATATTATACTCTTGTAGTGTTTCTATTTTTTGCAATAAATATTCATGTTCTCGGCTGCAATCCATCGTCCCTTTTGTTTTGGGTTTTTCGCTATCAGGATACTTCTGCTACCAATTTGGTCGATCTGAGACGGGTCTTCTTAACAATACCCGATACTCTGTCTACGACGGGGTCCCTGGATCGGCCTGGTTGGTGGCTCCCCCTTTTCAGACTTATTTGTTTTCGTTTCACCTTGCTCGCTCTAGGCGTCCCCACAGCCGTTCGATCTCGTGTTGAGAAATGCTCAAGAATCTGTTATATCTACTCCTATTTGGTGCAATAGGCCATTTCCGAGTTGCCTTTGGCCTCTCTATCAAAGCGAGGCTAGGTGCGAAACCTTTCATATGAAAATGAGTTTTCATTCATATGAAAATAAACTTATTTGCATATGAATGAAAACTCATTTTCATATGAAAGGTTTCGCACCTAGCCTCGCTTTGATAGAGAGGCTAAAGGCAACTCGGAAATGGCCTATTGGAAAGGGGAGCCCTCCGACTGGGCCGGTCCACTCCCGTCCATCCCGATGGTGGCTTCCGGGAAGGTTCACGCTTCACCAGACATTCTGCGGTTTCGTGACCGCTTTCATTCCGGATTTTATCCATCGTAACATTCCAATGTGGTCTACGCTTCTTCATAATTCCCCCAACCGTTCAGCATTTCTTCGGTACTCGGAGTTTGGCGTGAATGTAAGGATTTAAGGGTTCTTTCCAAGGTCAAGTTTATAGCTGGCCGCAGATACGATTGATAGCACGATTGGAAAGTTGCGCTCTATCTTCAATTCCATTGAGCGATCAGGCGATTGGTCGGGACTATCCCCCGGTAACCCTGCAGCTCATCCGTCTGTAAAAGAATACCTGGCCTCAATTTCCGAGGAACAGGCAAAAACAAGGGTCTCTACTCGTCAGGCCGTGCCACTTTTCTTCGACAAATTTATTAGACTGTGTTCTTATCTTCGTAACCGAGCATTTTTACCATCTATATCCCCGCTGGAAAGGTACATCGTCAGTCGTGATATAGCTTTCTTCTGTCTAGATTTCTACTCCGGTGACAGAGCTTCTGATCTTGGTCGGGTTTATACTAGGAGGTTCTGCCACTCCCTGATAAGCAAGGTTTGTTGTTTCACCACAAGTGTGGTAAAACACTTCGCGGAAAAGACTCTAGTGTTTTCGCCATTAAACCGTGTCCCCTTGACAGTGTGATCTCCCCCGTCGTAAATCTCACCACGTACGTCAAGTTGGCTGACCTTATGAACGTCAGTCTTCGAGAAGGCTTTCTGTTCCACGCTATCGCACCGAAGGGCGACGTATCCTCCAAACCTTTCGTCGGCTCAACTGTGGCTAACCGTCTGCGCCTCTATCTGTCGGCTCTTAATGTTGCTGAGGGCGAGACTATGCACAGCCCTAGGAGTGGCTGCTCTATAACCCTGTCCCTTCTTGGTGCGTCAGACGACCAGGTAGCTGGACGTGTTGGTTGGAAAAGCATTCAAACCGCACAATATTACTCTCAGGTTCCGAAAGTCATGGATCTGTCTCTTCCGGCTTCTCTTCTCGCTCAAGGATCAGTCAAAGGGAAGAATAACGTTTGTCATGCAGAATCGCTGGGGGCTGAGTTCCGTGCCCGTAATAATCTCAAGGGATTATCTCTCGCGTTTCCTTGATGTACTGATAATAAAACCTCACCTTTTCAGAGTTGAGCGTCTGAGATTGGGAGGAATATGGGTTTGTTTTCGGAGTATGTTCGCCTATCAGCGGCAAATTGTGCTTGGGTATGAAATTATTTTCGCCCCATGTCTTAGTACCCTCGCGTGTGCCATAGAGGTGCAGTATGACAATGAAAATTATTCTACTATGTTTCAGATGTTTTAGTTTCTGTTCTTTGCGATTAATCGGAAATAATTTCTAGTGTCGTTTCCGTCCGGTTCATTACCATTTTCACCAGAAAGGCCAGTGAAAGCCAAAATCTACTAGCCAAAACTGAATTTTTACTAGACTATGTCTAGTTGGCTACCGTTTAATAGTCGGGGACTACATGTGGCTACCACTGTAAATAATAAAAGGCTCCTGGGCTGTAAGCCAACCCGTGAATAAGAAATGATAACGCGTAACGCAATATTGCAGTAAGCTCATGTTTTTATACTGACAAGGTTCGATCTATATTTTCTTTTTAGGGGTGGACCATTAAAATACCTGGGAGGGGGGGTCAAAAATTTTTCAGTGCATGAATTTTTTTTTCGGCCTGAGTTTCCTGCAGGATTTTTTTTGGCGGAGGTGCAAGCCTGCAGGTTTTTTTTCTCAGGTCTTCTTTATAAATGCGTGCAAGCTCCATTTTGTTTTTATACTTGGCCCAATCCATTTTTGGTATTAAACGCTGGAGAGTAGATTTAAGTCAGACTGTCGAACCTTTGCATGAAAAATAGGGAGAAATAAGAATTGAGATGGAGTGGTCGAGTGCCGAAGGCGCGAGCCGCTAGGGGGGTCTGGGGGCATTCCCAACCAGAAAATTTTGAAATCTTGATGCTCTGAAACTCCATTTCTAGTGTTCTGAGACAACAATTTCTGTCAAAAATGTTTGGCAAATTGATGTGGCTTCTCGTCGTTTTGCGTCTCTTTGTGTGGCTCCATATACAAGTACTCGATTTCATTTTATATTTCTTGCTGTTTCTTTAGTTTATCTGGATATCAGAGTTAAGTATACGCAATTTCGTCTTTTTGTGTAGTAAGTATTATGAGAATTTGACAAAAATGACAGAACCGGATGTCAAAATCGGGATTTTTCCCATCCCGGTCACATATTGGTCGGGATTCGGGATTTTCAAGCAAAATCGGGGTAATCTCGACGAAATCGGGATGGTTCGACAATCCTTAATGTATTTAAAAAAGTACTTGCGTGCAGTAGAGCAGGTTACATATTTCATGATATTTACAGTGTTTTCAAATATGTGCATAAACAATGTTTTGGTTATCTTAAGATATCGGTACATGTACCAGATAGACCTTTGAGGCAGGTAATTTTTGACAGCATTTGACTCAACCTGAAGTTGCTTTTTGATGAATTTTACTACCAGAGAGCATGTCATACTCTCATATGTTCCAGTTTAAAATAAATAAATAAATAAATAAATAAATAAATAAATATATGTATATATAGCCAGTTAGCTTGCAGGATTTTATTTTTTTATGGTCAACTGCTTGCAGGAATTTTTTTTGAGACAATTTTCCTTTGCAGGATTTTTTTTGGTAATTTTCAACCCCCCTCCCAAGATTTCTAATGGTCCGCCCCTTAACTGTACGAATCCAAAAACCGTGAACACTTTGATTTGATTTTGACATTTCCCATTGTGCAGCAACCAATCAGAAGCAACTCGAAACCGCAAGAAATCCAAAAAAACGGTTAGTCACGAAACCACGCTTCTCTGTTTCCTTGCAAAAGAATCGTCGCCGGTCGCTGTAGTTTTTTATTGCTAGTTTACCTTTCGTCTTTCTTTGTAAATGAAGTAGAAATCTGAGCGATTTTACTGTAACGGCTAAAAACCAGACAGACGTTTAGCTATTCGTTTGCCCCATGCTCAGTTGTCGCGTTCATCGGTTTGACAGTGTTGTACCCAACACTTGTCTGTCGCGGCAGTATTGCAAAAGCATTTAGCGAAAAAGCCGGACAATAACACATGACAGTTCCTGAAGATTAGTTTCCCTGAAAAAAGTGAATTTTCGAAAAAGCTACTGATCGAGCGAGGACAAAATCGGCTGTTCCGGCGAATGAAAGTGTTAACTTATGGCATGCAAATATGTAACTACAGTAACTAACCAGTAACTACCGCTAACTTGCCATAAACTTGTCAACTTTTATTCCCAGCACGGTAAGTTTTACATCTACTACACAACGTTTCTTTTGCTTTGATCTCTCGCTGATCAGTAGCTAGCTTCTTTGACGGGTGTGGCTAATTGCAATACGGCCTTGCAAAATTTGAAGGCGAAATGAGGGTTTCACGTGGTTTCTGTGAATCGAAAAATAATCGCCACCTGCAATAATCTTAATAAAGTTTGAAAACCTGACCCGCTGATTTTTTTTTTCTTTTGCTTCTATAGGCTTTAATTTTTCTTTTGCTTCAATAGGCTTTAAATTTCTTAACTTCCGAATCGAACCTTGGCCGTTTAAGCCCGGTTTCCATATGATCGCTACGATCGCTACGATCGCTACGATCGTTGCGATCGCTGCGATCGCTGAAAAAAATAGTTCAGCGATCGCAGCGATTGATGGTTTCCATATGATCGCTGCGATCGCTACGATCGCTGCCGGAAAGTGAATGAAGATCGAGGGGACCTGGGTCTGACAATATCGTTTCGCCTCATTCTTGAAATTCAACATGGCGGCTGTGAATTGTTTTTAAAATTTGTTGTAAAGACAGTCGTATCTTTGCACTTCTTCCATGAAAAGGGCCAAATCGCACCCTTTGAGTGAGCGTACGCAGTGCATCATGGTATTTTTGCCGTCGCTGCGATCGCTGGAGAGTGGTTTCCATATGATCGCTACGATCGCTACGATCGCTGAGATAAGCCCGGTTTCCATATGATCGCTACGATCGCTACGATCGTTGCGATCGCTGCGTTCGCTGAAAAAAATAGTTCAGCGATCGCAGCGATTGATGGTTTCCATATGATCGCTGCGATCGCTACGATCGCTGAGAAAGTGAATGAAGATCGAGGGGACCTGGGTCTGACAATATCGTTTCGCCTCATTCTTGAAATTCAACATAGCGGCTGTGAATTGTTTTTAAAATTTGTTGTAAAGGCAGTCCTATCTTTGCACTTCTTCCATAAAAAGGGCCAAATTGCACCCTTTGAGTGAGCTTACGCAGTGCATCATGGTATTTTTGCCGTCGCTGCGATCGCTGCGATCGCTGGAGAGTGGTTTCCATATGATCGCTACGATCGCTACGATCGCTACGATCGCTGGAGAGTGGTTTCCATATGATCGCTACGATCGCTGAACTTTTTTTCCAGCGATCGCAGCGATCGTAGCGATCGTAGCGATCATATGGAAACCGGGCTATAGAATCACAGCGATCGCAGCGATCGTTGTCGCTGCGATCGCTGTGATCGCTACGATCGCTGGAGAGTGGTTTCCATATGATCGCTACGATCGCTGAGCGATCATATGGAAACCGGGCTTTAGGCGATTCTTTTCTCAAAGAAATGTCACGGGGGGAAGCTTTGTCACGGCGTGACATGACCGTTGAGAAGAAAATCGCGCGCAAACCAGAGCATGAGGCAAAACGTATAGCTGAACGTCTGTCCCCCATGGTTTTTAGCCATTACAGTAAAATCGCTCAGATTTCTACTTCATTTTACAAAGAAAGACGAAAGGTAAACTAGCAATAATAATAATAATAATAAAAAAATAATACAGCGAGGCGGACCGTGAGGCGGCGACGATTCTTTTGCAAGGAAACAGAGAAGCGTGGTTCGCGAGGTTAGCCTGCGTAGCTGGCGGTTTTTTTGTTGGCGCTTCGATCGCGTACATTGTAGATTCTGTTTTGGTTTATACAGTCGAAGGAAATATCGTATTCAGTGCAATTGCAGCTTCCTTTTATGAGTTTGGTCAAATCATATGATCGTTTGACACTTTCCTTCGGTTCGAAGCTAATAAATCCCTTGATGTTCATGTTTTTACAAAAGGTAAGGTAAAGTCGCACTCGAGCCACGATGGCCCACACGGCCGGAGCTAAACCCGGTTTCTGTTAGCATGAAGCGACTAGGAATATTGCTACTCCCCCCTGGATGGGATGCTAGTCCATCGCAGGGTTACCCCCAGCCGGTACGCATTTATACACCTGGGTGGAGAGAGACAGTGTGGAGTAAAGTTTCTTGTCTAAGGAAACAACACGACGGCAGAGACCAGGCTCGAACCACCGACCTTCAGGTTGAAAGTCCGACGCGCTAACCACTAGACCACCGTGCCGCCCACATGTTTTTCGTGGACCCCTACAAGTGATATGGAAGATGGCAATATTTTTTCATCTACCGGAAATCCGGACATCGAAGTCTTACAGTGTCATCGATGCCTTTTAATTTGTCCGTGTCCAGAAATAAACAAAGTCGCTGCTCTCTTTACTTTTTAGGGAAGCAAACGTGTACTTAATACCGTTGGGAACCTGCAACAAGCCAGATTGGACGATGTGATATGTTTAACTGCTAAAATCTACGTAGTGGACGATGCGCTCGCTTCGAGAAACACCATGGCAAATGACTGGTCGCGCAATTTTTCAGTTGATAATATAGTTCATTCGCGTTGCATCATGGGATACCTGAAAAATCCTCCTTTGATATTACCAATTATGTCGATAGTATGTTTTTCACTGTATTTATAATCCCCAAAACTTCATCCCTAAAAATTTCAAAAACGCTCTCATACATTTCTTTTAAACTTTGTCCAGTTGAAGCCCATGGTCTAATCAATTAGTCCACTAGCGGGTTTTACAAAAAATTCTCTTGATCTAGAGAAACTCCGCAACTTATGAATTTCGGAGGATCGCCATTCCGTTGCCATGGAAGCACCGATGTAAACAAATCCTATACTCCCATAAAGTTCAATGTATTGTGTGTTTGCATGCAAAGTGGCTTGTCTTTTTATGCGCTACAATTAAACAAAATATATGGCCCATTCAAATTGAAAGGGTGTGGACATGAGAAATGGGTACGAGTCTCCTTAAGGCTCAACTTTGCTGAGCATGACTTACCGGAACAATTGGTGTCCGATAATGGTCCACAGTTTATGTCAGATGCATTTGCTAAGTTCATGAGTCAGAACGGAATCAAGCATATGTTGGTTCTCCCGCCACCCGGCTTTAAATTGCACAGCGGAAAGGTCAGTCAGTGGAGTGAAGGAAGCCTTGGAGAAACAAGTACTGCACGGAACTAGAGACATGTCAATGAAGCACAAACTGGCCAATTTTCTGATCAAGTACCGATCTACACCCCACAGTGTGACCGGACGAACTCCAGCTGAACTTATGGTGAAGAGACAACTGCGAACCAGATTAACTTTGCTGAAACCAAATCTGGCACAAGCTGTTGAGAGCAAACAGATGAAACAAAAGCAGTACCATGATAAGTCTCAATTCAAGGCGAATGATCCTAAATACGAGTCCGCAGTCCTGTCAGAAGGTTTAGCCGGAGTTAGTGAAATGGGATCCAGGTGTTGCCAGGAAGGTGTGTGGAAGTCGGTGGTATCTGGTCCAAGTGGGCAACTTGACAAGGCACGTTCACGCGGATCATCTCATTTCAGCACTCGATATAATGAGGAGGCGTCAACCGATCCGGGAAATTCCATTGAGCCAGCAGGAGAGTATGTCTGAGTCTGATGTTTGCGTACAAGTGGTTCCTGGAAGTAATTTTGAGTCACAGTCAAGTTGTACTCCTCAACTGATTCCTGAGGGTAATCAAACAGAACCTGTGCCGTCGCTTACGTCTGCACTCGAACCGGCAAGCTTGCCTATTCCTGGAGAGGCACAAGAAGGAAGCGTACCAGAAATAACGTCATCGCCACTCCGAACTCTGAGACGCTCGGGTAGACTACGGAAGCTGGTCGTAAAGATGAATTTGTGAGAATCAGACTTGAATTTATTTATTTATTTATGTATCATAATTCGCAAAGCTTAAGTACATCACTGCGAATATGTAAAAATAAAAAGCAAAACAAGATAAATGAAAATGAAAAATAAACAAACACATTGGCAGTCATTAACTTATCTGTACATCTCAACTAGTGCAGATTTAAATGCACTAAGTGTCGGCATCTCGATTATATGGTCTGGCAGCATGTTCCACTCCTTAATAGTTCTCGTATAGAAACTGAATTTATATGTATTGCTGAAACTACCCATATTAACTAGTATACCTAATAGGTAGAGGAGTGCTGCCCAGATGTCATGTATCTAACAAACAATTACAATCGGGCAATGAAACTATAAGTTTATTTAGCTATGATTCTAAATAACGTAACATAAACAGCAACATAAATTACAGAAATGATTTTCTCATCAGTCCTTTTTGTTTGGTTGGAAACAATTTGTTGGTTTATTTATCACTGAAGGCCGGTTGTGCTTTGAGGTTTTCTCAATATGTTGATCGAGCTGTTACAAGTATTAAGGTGGCTGAACACAGTTTCACTGTACCTATGCGTCATTCATTGTCATATTAAAACCACTAACGTCTGGGCGCCCAAAATTGGTGAGGCATACGATTAAGCAACAAGCTACATATTTTGATATTTTTGTTGAGCTTTTAGGGTGTTGCCATGGCAACACGGTGGATTGTAAATCAGCCTGCAATATTTGGTTTCGTTTATTTTCAGAAAATCTAGTCATTAGATTTTGCCCATCATTTGTCTCCAGTAAACTCTTAAACATATTTGCATGTTAACACTGATCTCATGTAATTTTGACAGAGGGATCTTCCGTAATTTGTGGTTTAATATGATTGCGTTTTGTAAAAATCTCCTGTGTTAGATTTCAAATTTTTGATGGCAGGTGAGTTCAGCATATTCGGAACTATTATTGTGCCAAATTTAGTGAAATTCTAATAAGTTGTTCCGTAGAAATCAGCACGTTTCCGGGGAAAGTCGGTAACTGCGCATGCGGTGCATTTGACTGGGTTCTCGATCCGAAGACAAAAACGACCAAAAAGGCAGTGTATTTCCTCCATGGTTCTATATTTTATCTATTGATTCAACAAGCATTTTAACGAACAACAAATTGTATGATTTTAAGACGAAAAACAACACTTTCGCGGTACACGCTGAGCAAAATAAAATGATCGCTGAATAGGCGCCACGTTTGTTTTTCTCAAAACTCTGCGCGCGCTGACTCACGTAAGCAGCTGAAATTGAAGAGCGCGCGCAAACTGTGTTCAGCCACCTTAAACAAAGGCTCCTAAGAGCCAACCCGTGAATAAGAAATACTAAAAAAGGAGGTCCCACAGGAATTCAAGCTATTGAATCATATAGATGATTCATGCGATGATTCATTAGTCCTATTTGAATCATATTATGGTTTGATCTGTACCCAAATAATCATAATATGATTCCATTTCTCTCTGCATCATCACCATGATGTAAAGAGGTGTGTTAAAATCATTTCTGGAATCATAACTATGATTTATTGTTATATGAATCATAGTTACGATGTCAACTGGGGTGTCAAGATCATGTCTGGAATCATAACATGATTAACAGTAATATGAATCATAGTTATGATGCCAATTGGTTTGTTAAAATCATGTCTGGAATCATAACCATGATTGATAGTTATATGAATCATAGTTATGATGCCAAGTGGTTTGTTAAAATCATGTCTGGAATCATAACCATGATTAACAATCATATGAATCATAGTTATGATGCCAATCGGTCTCTTAAAATCATGTCCGGAATCATAACCATGATGTTTACAGCAATAAGAATCATGGTTATGATGCCTTCTGGCCTGTTAAAATCATGCCTGGAATCATAATAATTACGGTGTACAGCGACATGAATCACAGTTATTATCCCAAAACTGACCAGTGCCAGTTCCCATTTATTATAATTTAGGAAGACAGGGCACTAAGTACAAGTTAAATTGAAGCGACTGGGAACGAGAATGTCTCAACTTTAAATTTCGGGGCCATTGCCGGCATGCAACCCAACCTCTTCAGTCAAATCAGAAATTCCATCTCTCCCACATCGATAAAATTTTGTAGTGCATCCTCCCCCGAGCTTCGCGAGGTTCTGCGAGACACGTATTTCTAGTATAATTTGTTAGTTGTAACTGGTACAGCCATGTCAATGCCCCCTGACCCTACACTACATGGCCAACAATATTCTAACAGAAGCACTACTATGCATGATTAAAGAGAATATATTTATTATGTAAATTACTCTTACTATAACTGATCTGTACACAAAAATAGATTATAGTGTAACAGTGCAGTTTACAACAAGCTGCAAATGTTTGCCAATTACACCTGTATAGAACATTGTTAATCAAAAAGAATTCAATAAATAAGTATTAACAACCATAATAACCACAGGTGCTGGTTGGACTGCCCCATGCTATTATATTTATCATTTATAAAATTCATTAATTATTCATGAAGGTTATGACAAATCAATAAATGGTATTTGAGACACATGTACACCTCTGTAAACTCCAATACAAATCAACTGAGTTAATGAATTATTAAGTAATGGTAATTGGACTGAGTGGAGTACAATTCAGGGAGTATAATCGGGCGAGTAATTGCAAATTGGCCGAGCAGGTAGCGTGAGGACGATTTGAAATTACAAGCACAATTACCCCTGAATTGTACAACATGAAGTTCAACTACTAATTAATTGACTCAATAACAAAATTCGAGACTAAAAAGTCTGTGTGGAGTTTTTTGTACTCAAAACGTCAAGATTATTTTCTATCAATTTGAAAGCAGGAGGAAACAGCGAGAAAAAGAACCCATTTAAATGCAACTGATTGACGCGCGCAATGTAGGTGTCCAATTACAGCTATCCAATTACAAAAAGTTGTAATTGGATAGCTGTAATTGGACACCCACATGACCGTGCGCCAATTACGTAAGAAATGGGCACGTAGATGACAAATCACAATCGAGAATTTTGTTATTGATACGATTAACGGTAGAATTAACTTTTGATACAAACATCTGATCAGCTAATTAGCATTCATTAACTTCTCATACAGATCTCTACTCATTGTACCATTTCATAAGTACAATAAAATATTTGTGTCCGATCTGTATGGGCGCCTTGGCTTTGGCTCGCCATTGTAAATGCCCATACAGATCTCCCGCTCATATTTTATCTAGTACTTACAGAAACCATGCAATTGGAAATTTTCAGGTAAAACTTTTGTATTAAAACACAATAGTAGATGTAGAGGAAAAAGATTCAATATATTGCACCTACATCAGATATAAAAATTGACCACAAAAAAACTGGTATCCTAAGCATGAGGTCATAGTCTGTGACTCTTAAAATTATTGTTGAATGATATATGATACCAGCCTGAATTGTTTCTCTTAGTCCTGGTTAATAAACATTGTTATTAAATATTTAACCATTCCTTAATCCAAAACGCTTTGAAACGTCATAAGGACTGCATCTTATTCTACAGAATCAAACTGAACACATTTACATTATCTTTTTTTTACAGCAGTTGTTTATTTATCTACTGAGTTATCCAGAAACAATAATCGGCCCATGTTGTTCAAAAGGTGGATAGCACTATCCAGTGAATAATCAGTTTATCCACTCTTTAAATTGATGTTGTGTGACAACAACATGTATATAATTTTACTGGATTCAACATTCACTTTGCAATTTGCCTCTGAAGCAAAGATTTAATAATTTAGTGTTCCAGTCTATGGATTACAATAGACAACATGTTACATATCAGTGTCAACACTTATAAACAGGTGTAGATTGTTGCTTTTTTAACAAAATTATAAAAATTATTGTTATAATATCAATCTGAAAATAACTAAAGTAAGTAACCCATGCAAAAAAGGTGTGGAATTCCTGGCTTTTTTTGCAGATAGGGATTTTCCAGGAAAGCATGGACTGCCTGGCTTTCCGTGCGTTCCAGGATTCCTTAATTTCCTGTAAAGCGCGGAGAGCCAGGACAGTCTGCGGTTTTCCTGGAAAATCCCTATGTGCAAAAAAGCCAGGAAAGCGCAGATCTGTGCTTTCCAGGAAACCAAGGAATCCTGGAAAGTGCACATTGGGAAAAGCCAGGAAAGCACGGACTGTCCTGGCTTTCCACACTTTCCAGGAAACCAACGAATCCTTGAAAGCATGGAAGACCAGGATGGTCTGCCCTTTCCCGGCTTTTCTACATATGCAAAAAAGCCATGAAAGTGCGGACCGTCCTGGCTTTCCACACTTCCCAGGAAGCCAAGGAATCCTTGAAGGCACGGAAAACCAGGACGGTCTGCTCTTTCCTGGCTTTTCCACAGCCAGCCAGGAAAGCGTGGACCATCCTTTTACATATAACATAAAAAAAGTTAGGAGCTAACAGCTATGTTTAAAAAGTTTAAAAATCAATTAAAGACTAGGAAAATAAATAAATTTGTGAAGGTACTGAAATGAAATGTTTTCCATGACAAGAAATTTTTCCAGAAGATGAATTTCACTTTGACGACAATACATTTTGTTATCTGCCAACTTGTAGTTACAATATTACACTTGGTTTATAGTTTGATTGTTATTAAGTTGAAGAAAAGACAATACACTGTTTGTTGCATCTATAAGCATGAACATGTGGCATGAAAACATGACTGTGACATACATGATGTATCTGCATTAGGTTAATCTCACCTGACTCTAGATCAGAAATGAATTTGGCAAACAGGCATACTTTGCAATGAGTTGAAGTTGTTTGAGCACTGAAAATGTTTTTCCATGGCCACCTTTTTGTCTTGTTTCCTTTCAAACTTAAGTAATAACTCACTTTGAATGCAAACGTTCTCATATTATAAACAGGCTAAGTCATACATTTTTTTGTTTTATACCAAAATATAAAGGTCATGTTTTCACATGATTGTTTTTGCTCGATGCAACTACATCCATTCATTCCCTGAAGCTTGAATTATTCTTTGAATGTGGAAGTATAACAAGCAATTCTCTTAATTTACAAATCATTTCCCTGTATAATTGTTGCAATCATTTTTCATTAATTTTAATTTTTAAGTAATAATTAACTGATTTTTTCATAATGATTGTCGTTATCTGCTGCTTCAAAAATAATCAAGCATTCTTGGGACTGAAAGGGTGACTGATATGTTTACTTGTTCTTATGGAACCTGAAAAGTGTCTTGAGTTGATGCATGATCTGTTCAGTGGCTCTTTACACTCTTGGAATTTAAAGAGAGATATTTACTTCTTTGGTCTTCTGATCATCGCACTCTTTGATTGAAGAACCAGAATATGTATAGCTGCCAACAGCAAGCTGACCTGGCAACCAGATGGCTCTGTCAAGTAGTATTAAGTAATAATAAGTAATAGTATTAGTAAACTGACTGTCTTTCTTGGGCATCTGATCTGCAAATGTCATTAATAGACTGTTGGAACAGTAAAATGTATTTTTGTTAGAAATTAATTTCAACCTAATTCAAAACTAAAAAGTAGAACACAGGAGCTCACAACTTTAAAGCAAAAATTGTAAATTTGTTGCATGGTGCCTGCGACCATTATTTCAGCCGATTATTTACCGGTAGATGGCTCTGTCAAGTTTACTGTGATGCACCCAAAACAAATGAATTAGTTTTTAACATGGAGCTCAATGTTCTATGCACCAAAAACGTCAACATTCCCTGTAGCAAGATTGCATGTGTATTACAAATGAAATATGCGATGTTCAAGTGCATTTTTAAGCTTAAGCTTATATTATGAACAAACCGGCAATTCGATAACTGGTATCCCGCCATTTTAATTGCAAACTCGAATGGTACAGATAAATAATGAATCAAACGGATATCCAGGGTTTGTCAGTAATATAAAAATTCACTAAAAAGCCTCGTTCGGTTACCTAAGTTAATAGAGTTCATTCTGTTTGTTTACCGGCAAGTTTAGAAGTCCGAGAAAGTAAATATCCGTGTACATGTTGAAACGCTTAAGAACTCTTGTTTATGGCTTAGACTTACCTTTTAATCTTAAGTTAAGTTTGAGTCACATAGAAAGGTGGAAAGATTATTATCCAAATGACTTCTCAACGCAGACTCAACGCAGGAAAATCATTTTTCCTCCTCGACTCACGTCAGATGTATCTTGGTTGTGATTGGTCAAAGAGAAATGGCAACCGGCGGGAAGCGCGGGAAACTGGCTTTCTTGTCTCCAGTCATCTCTCGTCCGGGCGCTCGGGGCGGCCATTTTGACAAGATGCGAGGATCAGTGAGCTTATAAAAAGGGTAAAAGCGGATCTTTCGGGGATCATGTATATTATTTATTCATCTGATCATTACATAGAGTGGTGTCTGCGTTAAAAAAACTGAGGGAAAAACATGAAGGACAAAAAATCGCCTCCGTCACGATGAGCCATGAATCTGTATGAATAGACCCGTGGGCTTTTGTCCGCATTCCTGAGGGATCGGCTGATCAAGACAATAATGGCAACTCGAAAAACATTCAAATTTAATAGGTGAGTATCTTAAATAGCTTAGCTTAGTGTATAATTTATTTGCACGGGAACAAGATACATTTTTTGCATTTGTTGAATTACAGTAGTTAAGAACTTTTGTAAGCTTCATTGTTCTGCGGCATTGGCTCTTTCCCACATATAATATCTTTGGTTTCAAGAATAGAGGAGGAGCTGATGGTTCATAATTGTATTTCATTATAAAAATAAAGAAAATCCATTTGCGTCAAATTATTTTTAGGAAATGTTCGTGCTGGTACAGTACCCATTCCCCCCGGGCCATTTACACATGTTGCTATCCCGGGGGTGGGGCATTTCTTTTATCTTGGCCCAGGGGGCGGGTATTAGCACACCCGTCATTTACCCCAGGGAATTTGACAGCCACGTGGCTTCGGCCTCGTAGTTTGACAACTCTTCAAACATGGCATCCTTCAAGGACTTTTATTGGCAAGAACGAGCAGTTTGCCGGAGAATGGCTGGCCCAGCAAGGGCTCGAAAAGCTTGTAGACATTTTTAAATTTATGTTTGACTGTTTTGTTTCTTTAATATATCGTAAATGTTTTCATTTCAAAGGCAAAAGAATTTAAGAAGATGTATACGTCTGTAGCCGCTTCTTGAATTGATAGCCGTTCGAACTACAGTGGAACTTCGATTTCTTGAACCCTCGGTTTCTCGAACTTCCAGATAACTTGAACCAAAAGCAGTTTCCCTTCGATACAAATACTATAGTTTTATAAACAACATTAAAACTTGCACTTGAAACTGGATGAATGTATTTAATAAACCTCATTTTTTTTTCAACTTACAGTACTCTAGTCTGTTCACTGGCTCTAGCTACAAGACAATAATTATTATTTAAACTTGAGCTGTATGAACCCGGGGGTAGGGCATTTACCATTTTTTAGCCCGACCGCGGGGAATTTGAACGGCTTACTTGTCCCCACCATGGGGAATGTACCATTTAGAAAAAAAATGCAAATGCCTGGGGGTTGGCCCGGTTTGGGGGGGGGGGGGGGGGGGGATGGGCACTGCTGGAATTGACTCATCCATTACCAATCAGAATAGCCGGCAGAAGACAACAGCTAATAATTTTGCTTCTTTGATAATGTTCCCCAAATACAATAAGCTTATCTTTTAAAACTTGCATGTTGTGCAATTTTTACTTGACCTTTCACCCTGCTTGACACCCTGACCTTACTTCTTAAAAATGTAAAATCCATTGTTTTTTACAGATCTTGACAACACAGTTCATTACAGGCTTGCACATACTGATCAGGACATGGATTTAATCTCACTGGTATTTCTTTACTCAGTACGGCCAAAAACATATTGAGTGAACACCCTCACTACTTTAATACTATAGGGTATCTGCTTATTAGAGGTATTCTTTACAGTCAATGTAATTTAGAACAAAATTTTTGGATGTTGCCTAAGTTCTGTCCACTTGATAAAGGGTGATTGCTTAAAACAGTTACACTCACTTTTCCGCACTTTTTTATGGGAAGTAGGTAAATAAGCAAGAATGTTATTTTGTAAGTTTTACCGAGTCTGGAGCCTAGTGCATTTTGGATTGCCGTTATTGTTCTTTTACAGTTCAAGAGCAACATGCATCAGCTTCTGAATTGACTTGTTATGCATAAAATTAAACTATTACTTGTACAAGTTAACTTATTAGCAAAATATTGGAAACCAGCTCAGTGTGTGTTATTGAGTTATGGAAGCACTGTAAGACAGTTGCTTGAGACTATAGCTTAACATGTATGAGAGTCTTAAGCTTCTCTAGTGCTTAGAAATGTATTACTCAATGGTGCACAGCTTTGGCATACTGTACATTTTTCAAGACAACTTATTTGTTACCATAAACACTATAAATAGTAGCCAAGGGTGTGTACCATTTACTCAGGGAAACAGGATATTCTAGTTGGAAATCAAATGGTTCATGCTAACGAGGCCACTAACACTGATTAACATACATATAAAAGAATAAAATCGGCTGCCATTATGAAAGAGGTCTATAAGGTGAATTTTGCATTATTCATATTCACTCTGTTAAGTCCCTTCAGCAAATTTGGATCTACACTTTTTCTTTCCCCCAGAAAGTCAAGTTGAATCATTTCATGTTAAATCATGAAATTTCCAAATATCAGTCTGTTTGTGTAAAATGTAATCATTCAAACACCTAGTTATTTGCAGCCTTGCAGGCAAGTTACAGCAAATTTTTGACACTATAAATCACCAGCCACTTGAAATACTGTACACAAGAAATGTTCTCTAAAAACAAAAATTGTTGTTGGTGGGCTGCAGAATGAATGATATGATGCAAATGCTAAAATCACTAACAAATCTAGCTAGGTGAGGGCCCTGGCCTTGGTACCAGTTTATTTGCTAAAGAAGTAAGAAATAAGGGAACATATTTTTTTATGTTTACTGAACCATTTTCATTAGAGACTCGCATCTAGCTTTTTCACTTGGGGCCCACCACTGGTGATAGTTTCGTTGTACATGTACATGAAAATATAGATCCAGTCAAAGGCTAAATTAATGCATTCTACATGTAAGATGTTTTTTAAGCATGCATTTCGACTTGATCTTTTGTCAAATTATTAAATAAATTAAATTGACAGTGTTACTATGTTTCATACAAGATAAAACATCCGGGCACTGGTTTCTGCAAATTTTGTTTAAAATAATTGTATGCTAGCTAGCCTGACTGAACAGCCTCCTTCAAGGAGTAATTTTTAAATGAGCTACCGGGGACATATTCTTCTAGGAATTGGGAATTGGGAACACAAGCCCAGTCACACTGGCTAATAAAAATATTGTGTATGTTTCATTGTTGTGATTAAGGAAAACGATTCATAGGTTTGGGGGAAAAGTAGACCCAGCTTTTTTTATTATGCTCCACATTGTTATTAGCAGTGTATATATATAAAAAAATAATTACAGTATGACTCCTAGAATGGCAAGTAAGGAGACTAGTTTTGACCCTGAGAGGAGGGGGGGGGGGGGGGGGTACTCCAATATTCAAATCATTGGGGTGTTTGTCATACCTTTTACAATGTACAGTGTAGAAGTCAAAATTTGAAGATTGGTACTACTTAGGGTGCTGAAATCTAAGATAACCTAATCTAATCTAAGATAATTTATCGCAGTTCCTTTTAGGTTACTGGGCCAAAAAAATGACAGAATGTGTCTTTTGTTGTTTAAAATTGGTACCTCCTAAGGTTAAACAAGATGCTGGTACCTTTAGGGTATTTTTTGAAAATTTCCGACAAGCACCCCCATCAATTTTATATGGGAGTCCCCCCCCCCCAGTCTTTTGACACATACATGTATGCATTAATGTAGAGAAATATTTGACAATAAAAATTACAGTTTTAAAACGTTTGTCGGTTTGGGGTTGGAGCTATAGAGACCACCCCTCTCTCCTCGCAAAAGCTAATTTACAACAACTTGATCGAATACCAATATTTCATCGCAATTGTAAATTGTAAATTGCAAATAACATAAATCAGCGACACAAAAGATCCCACCACTTATGGGATTATGATTGTAAAGATGGTATCATCTCAAGCACTGATTGCATCATGGTTATGATACCAGAGATTTTTGTTATTTTGTACACACCACATCATGTTATGATTCTTTACATGATGTTATTTGTACACATCACATCACATTATGATTCCTAAGATGATGTTATTTGGACCCATCACATCATGTTATGATTCCTAAGATGATGTTATTTGGACCCATCACATCATGTTATGATTCTTAAGATGATGTTATTTGTACACATCACATCAGCTTACTGATGGTTATTTCAACACATCACATCAGTTCATGATTCCCATTATGATGTTTACTGTATGCATCACATCATCTTAGATTTGTAAGATGATGTGTATTGTATACATCACACCAGTTCATGATTCCTTTATGATGTTTATTGTACACATCTCATCAGCTTATGATTCTTAAGATGATGTTTATTGTATACATCACATCAGCTTGTGATTATTAATATGATGTTATTTGTACACATTACATCAGCTTATGATTCCAGAAAAGATGTTATGTGCACACAACACATTATAGTTATGATTCCAAAGATGATGCCATGTGCACACATCGCATCAGGGTTATGGTTTGAGTTTATTTTTATTCTCTACATGACATCATGGTTATGATTCAAGAAACGATCTCATGAACACACATGACATCAGGGTTATGATTCCATAGATGATTACTTGTGTACACATTGCACCGTGCCTGTTATTGAGAGTTGATTTTATGTCCCATCATAACAGCATAGTTATGATTTGTTATGATTCAAATAGGACTACTGAATCATCACACGAATCATCCTATATGATTCAATAGCTTGAATTCCTGTGTCCTGAGCGAGGCTTGAACCGGACCATCCGACTGTCATGCTGCGCGTCAAAAAACTCGGCCATCGTGACCATTGACATGGAAGATAAATTTAATTACTTCAAGGTAGGTAACTATCAAAACGCATGTCTCGGTTAAAAAATCCTTTTTGATCGATAACACTCCAAATGCGAAACATCTTTAAGCTTGTTGTTATTTATATTCGTTTACAACAAATTAGTTATTGTTATCGCTGAATTCACTTTGTTCTTGTTACGAAACGCATTCGTAACAAAGCATTACGTCACTAAGTTTACAGCTGATGGAACGTAGCAGCACGAACGCAGCAGATATATAAAGGCAATGGGTGTGCAAGGCATTGTGGTAAAAAATCCAGATGCATTGTGGGTAGAAATCGAAAATTTTTGTCCCTGTGCTGATTAGGTCTGCTGCCTTTGCTCGCTCGCTTCAGGCTCGCTCGCGCGGCAGCAATAAAGCGCTTTGGGTGACACAATCTAGTGACACGGGTAGGTTTCTGGATGTAGGAGGGCAGTTCAATAGATATCAAGCCATTTACGATTTTGTAAAAAGTGACAAGTCTAGCAATCTTTCGGCGCATTTCTAATGATGGCCAATTCAGTTCTCTTAGCAAATTTGTCACAGTCCCCGGTTCATATTTGTAACATCCCTTCACAAACCTAGCAGCCCTGCGCTGGATACTTTCGATACTCTGTTGGTGTTTCTGTAGGTATGGGTCCCAGGCACTAGAAGCATATTCTAGGCGAGGCCTAACAAGTGTAGTATAGGCATTCTCCTTTACCCATTCAGGACAACCACCAAGGTTTCTCCTGATGAATCCCAATGACTGATTGGCTTTGCCAACAATGTTGGTAATATGATGGCCCCAGTCAAGATTAGATGTTAATTCAACGCCGAGGTAGGGATGATGTGAGACTGAACTTAAGGTGATCCCCCCCATAGTATACTCGAAAATGGTTGGGGTCTTTAAACGGCAAATCCGGAGTATGCTACATTTATCAGGATTAAACGACATCTGCCATACCCTGGACCATTCAAACAACCGATCCAGATCCTGCTGTAGGGTTGAAGCATCTTGTAAACCTTGAACTACACCATAAATAATGGTGTCATCCGCAAAGAGTCTTATTTCAGAATTGACACCATTACAAATGTCATTGATGTACACCAGGAACATTAAAGGTCCCAACACAGTTCCCTGGGGCACCCCTGACAGAACTCGAGTCGGCTTGGATTTCTCCCCTTCCACCACAACTGTTTGATTTCTGTTGGTTAACCAGGCCCTTATCCATGACAAGAGTTCTCCTTTGATACCATAATAAGCCAGCTTTGAAAGGAGGCGTTCATGTGCCACCTTATCAAAAGCTTTGGAAAAGTCCAACAGAATACAATCTGTCTGGCAACCCTGATCTAAATTCCTTGCAAAGTCCTGAAGGACGGTTATTAACTGGGACTCACAAGAATGGCCCTCTCTAAATCCATGTTGGAATTTGGAGAGAATGTTATGATCATCCATGTGAAACATCATATGACGAAATAGAATATGTTCCATGGTTTTACATACAACTGATGTCAAAGAAATCGGTCTGTAGTTTGAAGCTATGGATTTATCCCCTTTCTTGTAGATTGCATGTATATTTGCATTGGACCAGTCCACTGGTATAGTTCCAGATTTAAGTGACAAAGTGAAAAGCCTTTGCAGAAATGGGGCAAGTTCGTAGGCTGCTGTCTTTAAAATCCAACAAGGGATTTGGTCAGGACCACTAGCTTTGTGAACATTAATGTTCTTCAAGAGCTGTGCAATGCCATCAACATCAAACTTCAAGGCAGGGATATTGGGAAAGGGTGATGATGGTAGAGTAGGAAAACTTGTCAAGTCTTCAACGGTGAAGACAGACTTAAATTGATTACTAAGGATTTCAGCCTTGGTCTCACTACTCATAGTAACCTCTCCCTCTGGTGTTTCACGTAAACCAGCAATTCCAACATTATCCTTGCGCATTGATTTAATAAAAGACCAGAACCTCTTCCCCATAGATGGTTGTATTCCATGTTCAGGAGGTTCTAACAAGCCCGCAATGTAGGAGTGGTAAGCCTCAGATAGTTTGATCTTGATATCTGCCCGTAACCTTTTAAAGTTATCCCAGTCAACTTGGTACTGTGATGTTTTGGCCTTGTTATAAAGCCGTTGCTTTTTCCTGATAGCCCTTCTAAGAGAGGCTGTCATCTAGGGCACATTCCAACGACCTGATATAATTTTGTGTGGGACAAATGTGTCCATTACTCTGGAGATAATAGCTTTAAATTCATTCCAATAGATCTCGATTGGCACTTCTGAGTCAAGCAAGTCAGGTGGGAGGGAATGCCTGATGCTTTCCCTCAAGCCTGGCACATCTGCTTTCTTATAGAAGAACAATTTTCTTGGTTTTTTCTTAGGTGGTTTATTCTTAAGGTTGAGGGTTGTCAACACTACATCATGATCGCTCATTCCCTCTAACACTTTAATGTCAGTAACCAAGTCAGGGTTTGTGGTGAGTACTAAGTCCAGGATGTTATTTCCTCTTGTGGGTTTAGTCACGCATTGACTCAATGAATGTTGGTAAATTGTGTCAATAAATGCTTGGTTAGTTGAAATTCCATACTGAGGATTTTCCCTGATGGCAAATTTGTTCTCACCGTCAACACAGTCCCAAGATATGTGCAGGAGATTAAAGTCACCAGTTACTAGGATATTAGGCAGACTGGAACTAGAGGTGATTTTAGTCAGTGCCAAGTCCAGACAATTGATGGGTTCAGATAGATTATCAGGTTTGCGGTACATACATCCATTAAGCAAGCACTTCGAACCTGTAACTTGGACTTTGCACCATATAGACTCTGATTCTTCATCCTCAAGATCATGGAGTCTTGAAGAGAGTATGCGATCCTGCTTAGTTGCAATGAGCACACCTCCGCCATTGCAGTCTCTATCTTTACGGTAAGTTTCGTATTCGCTAAGGCCCAATTCAGATGAAAATATATTCCTATCAAGGTGGGTTTCAGTAGCATTAATGATTTCTGGTTTATGATGGTCAACCAGTGCCATAAATGCACATCGTTTTTGTTCACTTCTCAAACTTCGACAGTTAACTGTCAAGATCTTGAGTTTGGTTGGTGAGTTCTTACAATTCTTGATCTTAGTTGAAGTTGCTACTGGTGTTGAAACTGATATTGGAGATGATGCTTGCTCTGGTGAACCAACATTAATGATTGATGAGTCGCTCAGCGGAGAAAACTTATTTACTTGGCTGATATCAGCAAGAGAGTCCAGTAAGGAACTCGAGAAGTTTGGAAAACCACAATTAACACATTCCCAGACACAAGATGAGGTTGCCAAGGCATTGTAGACAATGGTGTTCATGTCCATACATTGCTTGTGGTGCCAGATATCACAAAAGTCAATTGTATCCCCCTCTGGTTAACTTTGACCGGCTTACTACAAATTCCGCAAGGATATTTATACGGTCCTGGGTTTAGTTGGATATCTCCACTTAGAAGTAAGAGAGAGATAGCTATCTTAGCCGTCAGAGTTTTACTTCGATTCGAGTCACGCTCAAAGACATCATTCGTTAGGCCTCGTGCTCGGGCTAAACCAACCTGTATCGGCTGTCTCGACGCAAAAGTGATGTTCAAAATTTCCTCAGTCGGATCTCGAAGATAATTTTGAGAGCCAGGATGACTTTTCAGTGAACGTTGAACAAAGAATAGAGCGATAAACAATACTATTAACGGAGCTCGTAGAAACATGTCCGCCATCTTTGATGACCGCTGACTGTTAGTGAAGATGGAGAAAAGGTGGGTTTCTAAAATATCCTCGCAGAATCTAAACAAAGCCTGACATGACCAGTGCTATTTTTTATCTGCACTGGCTCGAATCCTAACCGTGAGTTCTACATTCGTCGTTGCCGAGAGTTGAATCAGACAAAAATAAGAACAGAGAACAAAGCCGTACATTTATGTTACTGTTTATTTATTTTCTAGGTTGTTTTTCTTTTTCATATCTTGTTTACTTGTTTTTGGCGGGAAAGTGGTGTTGCATACTAGTTTATTGATGATATCTGGGCGCGTGGGCCAGCCAAGCCACCGTGCCATTTATTTAGCTTCAATATATCTACAGATATCAACTGTGTGATTAAAGGAAGAACAAATGCACCAAAGCCGGACACGAAAATCCCTAAAAACCAGCAGGTGGAGAAAACGGGGAACGTGTGCCCCCAACCAAGGCAGTGGTGCCACCCTTGGGGTTTAAGGGTATCCTAATTTTAAAAAACGTGCTTTACACTAATAAATAAAGGTCACCATGCGAAGTATCTAGACACTTGAGAAACATAAAACCTAGTGTCCACATGATGATGTTTAGAAAAAACTAAACGTAACCCTTACACGGCGAAGGCTGACCGTAGAATGTCTTATATCCCTCCTAACAGCTGCAAATTACGAACTCAAAGTCTATGAACTCGCTGCGCAACTGCTATCCTCCCCCAGACCTCTGATACGTGCCGGCAAAATATAAGAACATTTAAAGTTTTTCGATCACCTTTAAATTTGAATTTGCAGAATTTTAATTACAGAAAAATCAATGTAAAGAACATTTGCATCAGTTTATCCGTACTAAAAAAAATCTAAACCGACAACTGAGCTAGACTACGAGTAAGCCCTGATCTCTCTCCGGGATAGTCGAGTGGGAGATTACGTGAACGCGCGCGAAAATCGCCTTGCGTGAGAAGACTTGATCGACGCGCGGGCACGGAGAAGGGATCCGATTAAGTCAGACTAATTACCAAATTTCCACCGGTTTTCCGTGGTGTACGGTGTGGACTCTTATTTACCACGATTTACGTCATCACATGGTCAAAATGTTGTGGACTCACGAGGCGCAGCCGAGTGAGTCAGCAACAAATTTTGACCATGTGATGACGTAAATCGTGGTAAATAAGAGTCCACACCACGGAAAACCGGTGGAAATCTGTTTTTTACCACAATATTTTAAAACAAAATACGGGGAAAAATCGAAGTTTCGTTACAAAACGTGACTGCTAAGAAAGAGCAAGCGTTGTCTATAACATCCTCGCAATCTGGTTGGTTTATTTTTTCAAGCGCGCGCTTTTCTAGGCATTGCGTGATGTTAACGTCAGCACCGTTGTTTGCACTCTCATTTACCACCTGCATCAACCAATCAGATTGCGAGATTACCGGCAATTGTGGTAAAATGCTGTGTTCACACCAGGGCGAAACATGTTACGAATCACAACTTGTTTCACTATGAAAACTGTTCACATCATTAGGTGCAGTGCGCGAATCATGATCGAAAGTTTTTTATTCTGTGCGTGATTGAACAGATTCGTTATCACTTTAGACCACTTTAGACCACTTTAATAAGCTTCTGCAGGAGAAGTTACCTGGCTTCTGCAGCTTCATTTGATTGAAGCAAGTTATCAACTTTGCAGTTTGATGACAACGAGAAATTCTTCTATCTTTGGTAACGAGAAAAGTCCAACAACAACTCAACCAAGCAATATTAAAACTGGATCATGTTCTTCGTCTGACTGATTTCATTCTTCCGTTCAGCATGCGCTTTCTCTGCTCTCCATTTAGGACCAACTGGTGTCTCCGTTTATATTAATACAGGTTTTGAACAATAGAAACAACTATTTTAGTCATGTTCATAGGCGTCCGCGTCCGATTAATGGAGGAGTCCGTTTAACACAGGTCTTCTTTAAAGTAAATATGGGAACAAAATTTTAGGACTTTAACTACTGTCCGCTTAATACAGGATTAAATGTATCGTATGTTCTTTATGTTATGCAACACTGATATCACACTTCAAAGAGTTACACAACTGTGACGTCACTCAAGGCGTGACTTGCTTCGAGACGTTTCGTGGTCACGCACGAAAGTGTCAGTTTTCGATCAAAATATTACGTAAAAATAGTTTTTGCACAGTACTTACCAGTGTCCAAAATAATTTTCAAAAAAGCAAAGAAAATGGTATGAAAAACCTTGGCTCTGCTCTTAAGATTCATTTAATTTCCTTGACACAAGGAACTGAGGCCCTGTCTTTCCTTCTGGTATCTACTGCGTTCTCTTTTCTTCAGTCCTTTTTCCTGTTTTGGCTGTTGTTACTTTTTCGCTTTTCGATCCATCTTCTCAGTACTATGTCGCAACATGCCGTCTCATTCTTGGTATTCTTTTTACAAAGCCGCTTTAAGTTTTAGTTTAGTTTTGTGGTTAGCGATCAAGTCTAAAATTGACAACAGATTACGTAACAGATTTACATATAAACTCCAACGTTTATAATATAAATTGTTGACACATCTTCTTGAATTTATAATGGCAGACTCAATACAACCAGAATTCCAAAACTACACGTGATGTGCACTTCACTATACAGAGTTTTCTGTCAGGCCCAACTTCAGTTTACTCTTTCAGTTGTCGGCGTTCAACGGTGAATGAAAGTTGGTTTACATTTTACACCCCGGGACCTCCTGGGGATAATGCAACGCGATTATTGGTGGTGTAATCGATACTTTTAACCGTTTCGGGTTTAACTTTTTAAATGTCTTTACCGACTTACATGAAAAAAGCATAAATTCCTGGCTCAAACAACTGACAAGCCAAAGCAGGCTACTCCGTTAGTGGTTAGGAATTCAACGCCAGCTGAAACGTATTGTAATTAGCAATTGTGGTTTTAAATTTTAAAAAAATGTTTATAAACATCGTCTTTAGGGAAAATTCTCTGGTAATCGCCGCCGGCTATTTCGGGTTACAACAGTCACTGCACGCAAGGATTTGATCTCTCGTCGTAGCCTACAGTGTTGCAATAATGATACATGTTGGTCAACAAATGTTGAACCATGAACGAAGAAGTTGAAGTTGTCGAATCCCATAGGCCACGTTGTTAATACAACGTCAGTCAATCATTTTAAAATGTTGGATGTGTTTTCTACTCATTGAACAAGATGCAACATAGGTCAACATTTCAGTGTTGAGCAACAAATAGACCAAATCTGACTGAACGGTGTTGAATCGTGTATCATTTGCTTAGAATGGATAACAATATAAAATAATCTCTTGTGTTGTACTTCTCAAATAGTAAACGCTCTCTTTAACGCGTGAAATTTTCTTGCCGATTAAAACTGTTTTCCAGTTGAGGCGACACATTGCTGCAATTACATTTCGTACTTTGTTTAAATCGGATTTTTATATGAAAACGGGCCTTTAACTTGGCAGTTCAGTGCGAATCTTTAGAGGTAGAAATGTATTTAAGTGAGCTCATTTTCCGTAATTAGCTTATTAAATATATGCCTGATTATTGGTTAAAAATACAAAGCTCTCGTATGCGTTTTCAACAAGAAACTGCACGCAAATGGTTCATAGAAGAGAACGCTTAAAGTCACATATTTTTTGCTTTCTTTTCCTATTAAAATTTAACCTGCTCCCGTTAACTGTATTAAATATAGTTTCATATGCCACCAATTCTGTTGTAAAGGTAAAATTCTAGATTGAATTAGCCCATGGGCAACTTTCGACTTGTTGCTGAAAACTGACTAATAATTTGTTTTTGTTCCCTTTAAGTTTTCGGTATAATCAAAGATAAATTTGAGGGCGTTTAGGACGTTCTTTTTGCATTCTTGTTAGTAATTTAACAATCATACATTTCCCAATCATATTTTTAGTATGTGCCTGATGAATTGTTCGGCCTATTCGTGCTTACAACATCGTATTAGAATAGCGGTGCCTGAAACTGAACGAAATCACCCAGTGAAAATCACCTTAAATATTTCATTGTCTTAATAAGTAAGAAGTCGTCTTCATTTGTTTCGCGTACTTGACCTAGACAATTTTTCCTGCAGTTAAAATGTCAAGAGAGAAAAGCTTTCGTGTGATTTGTAAATAATTTGGTTTGTTTGCTTATTATTTATTTCAACTCCACGCAGAATACAATATAGGAGTGTGCCAAACAACACAGGAAGCAAGATTCCTTTGGTGGGTGGTGACCCATAAAACCATTAAAATCCCGTGACACAGGCAGCGTGCATCCCGCAGCCAATCAGCGTATTCTGTTCCCACGACCCTAATGCTCTGCAGTTTATAGACACTTTCATAGCAATGCACTGCTTGCTCAATATTGTAGTAGTGTGTTATTATATGCACGCGACTCGCACCATTCAAGCGTGCTTCTCTTGTTCCCTGCCAATCAGAATACGACACTCTCAAGTCCTTAATTTGCCTCGACTAACTTTTATCAGGCTCCTATTATTAACTCTACTGTTTTTAAACAAGATCATGAGTTATAATTGGACGGTATGTGTGATGTCTGGGTTTGTTAAGAATTGTGGATGTTTTCCCACGCTCATTACAATGCACCAGTTATCATAAACAAAAGTTTAAACAAAGGCTTGCATTCTTCACGTCCCGAGTAAAAAGGTCGGTTTTGAAAATTTATGTAACTTTTGTGTTGTCTGTCGCCGAGTTCATAGTATTAAATTTCTAGCAAAATGAGTGAAGAAGGAAAAGCAAAAGAACGCAGAAAAGTAAGTTTATACTGAACGTTTGCTCTTAAAATTTACTGTACTTTGACGGTGAATATGCTGTTATTTTAAAAAAATTCTGACGGAAACGTTATGATTTTTGACATTCCTGTTTCAGGCGTCTAAACCGATCATGGAGAAAAGAAGACGAGCAAGAATAAATGAAAGTTTAAACGAACTAAAAGCGCTGATCTTGGAAGCAATGAAAAAAGATGTATGTATTATTTAAACGCATATGGAGCAATTTTCTCTTAGCTAGAAGAAATTTTCCCTGTTGAATAGCTACTTAACAATCATTTCGGAATATTTGTTTCTTAATTAATTGACAAGTTTGAGAACTATAAAAAAAACCTTTGCAAAAGGTATCAGTAATTTTCTTATGAGCTTAGTTTAACTCTCGCATTTTCAGAGTAAGTTCTGCATTACTCCAACACGACATATTTCGTTTCCATGCAGAACTTAATCATATTATTTGTAACTGCTATTCCTGAACACTTACGTATCATTTTCGAAGTTAAATTCTTTGAATTATTCAGGAGGTTGATCTGGCTCCTGGATACAACCCCCTGCACGTTTTGCTTGCACACGCCGTCGAAGAGCATTGATCATTACCCTCCCGATTTGGATATCTATAAACTGTTTCTATGTAGCATTCTTCTCAGTAAATTGTTAAGCTGGATAGAAAATCAAATCACTTTACCTATTGATCATGGAAGAACATTTAGTTTTTTTAAAAAACTGAAACAAATCATAACTTTTAATTGTGGTTGTGCAAACGCAAAACACACATTATGTTGTATTAAATCATGTTATTTTTGTGAACATGGGAGGTCTTATGACATTTCGTTATGTGTACCATAAGGTAAAGCGCTTTCTTATCTTTCCTTCAACCTTTTCTTTTCAGAATTCATGTTATTCCAAGCTAGAGAAGGCGGATATTTTAGAGTTGACAGTTCAACACTTAAAAGATCTCAAAAGTCAACAAGTCATAGGTATGTATACTTCGGATTTATATCTACTTTTATTTGCCTAGCCCACGGTTATTTCCGCTGACTACTTCCTGTAACATGAAGACTCCTTTAACGATGACAGTGTTAGGAGGCAAATCACGCTAGTTAAATGAAAGCCGGTTTAGAAGCTAAAACTCTGTATGCAATATAAAATAACTGTTCAAGATAAAGTGAAAGTGAAAACGTTGCGACAATTAAATATTGTCTTGTGGAAACCTATTGATTATGTATTAAGGAACTAATAAAGTAAGGCTGACCGTACAACTGGGATTATAAGTATATTCTTTGGAGAGAATGTACTTAATATAATCCCAGTTGTACAGTCAGCCTTACTTTATTAGTTCCTTCGTATTTATATCAAATTTGCTGACTAGATCCACTAGGATCCGACGCTTTTGCATTGGTCGTTGCAGCTATTTCCAAAGTGTTCATTGATGATATGTATTGTTATCATAAAATAACTTTTATTTCTGCAAATGTTTATCTACAGGTATTTCATCGTCAAACCCAGTCTCCCTCGCTAATTATCGTGCTGGCTTTAACCAATGTGCATCTGAAATCACTCGAGTTGTAACTGGCCTGGGAAATACAGACCCTACGTTAAAAACCAGGCTCCTGGAGCATCTAGCTACCCGTTGCCTGGTAACCAAGCCAATGGATGCCGCTGACACAAGAGGACAGTTGCCTCAATCCATGTTTCAAAATCAACCGATTTTACCCAAACCACCAACGTCAGTAACTTCTCCAACTAGTTTGCCCTTTATTCCTCAATTGCAAAGCAGCCCAAGAGTACTGCCACAAACCCAGTACCAGCTAGCATCTTATCCGATATCCAACGGTAAAGTTGCAGTGTTGTTGCCAACGATGAATCCTTTTCTAATGGATTCAAGTTCCAATGTTATGCAACCTAGTCTTATTCCTGTGTTTGGTAAAGATCCGAATCGCACTCCGACTCGGCCAGGAGTCGTACCTCTAGGACTAGACGCCAGGCCCTTTATGTGGAAACCCATTCCTTGATTGAGTTTTTTAGTGCGTTGAAGCTTGCGAAAAGAAGATGCAATATTTTACTTGCGCTGATAATTCTTACAGAATTTTATTCTTTCTCTCTATGCTTAAGCTATAAAATGTTAAGCTCACATGTTTAACATGAAATAATATAATGTTTGCATGGCAATTGAAACTCATCGGTGTTCAGTTAAATCCATATGTTCTGCCCAAAGTTATCATGATCGCGTGTTTTAAACTCTAGGAGTTTTTATTTATTATAAATTTTATTTAAAAAAGAAGGCAATAGCCACATATGAAAATTAATGACAGGTACTGTTTTTAGTACAAACTGTCGCCATATCTATGAAAGAGTCGGGTTTTTTTTCGTCCTTCTGTTCTTGGGATACTAGCGTAGTTATTCCTATTCTCATTGTCAACTTTCAGTCAGGCATGATTCATTTTCTCTCATCTCTAACATTTAAATATACAAATACCGTAAACCTCTGAAAATAAGCCCTGGGCTTTTATTTGCCCAACGTCCCTTTTCGTCGGGCTTATTTTCGGGTGAGCTTTTTTTTGGTTGAAAATATTCGTTAAAAAAAATCAATGGGGCTATTTTCGGGTTGGATTTTATGTCTTAAAATTTTGCGAACCATTTGTGCCAGAGGGAGTGTGGGTTGAAGGCGGTGGCATTGAACTGTCTTGCAAGTTCTTTGTATACGGCCAAAAGGAAAACAGATCAAGAGTGAGAAGAGAAATTCGAAAAGGACAGTAAACTTATAAACACTGATGATTCTCTTTTGTTGATGATAATTAAAAGCAACGTCTAAGTTGAACATGACTTCTTTATAATGTATTTTCAGGTCAATCCTTAAAACACCCCATGGGCTTGTATTCGGGGGGGGGGGGGGTAATTACTGGAAGGAATTTTTTTGTTATAAATTAGGGGGGCTTATTTTCAGGTGAGCTTATTTTCGGGGGGGGGGGGGCTTATTTTCGGAGGTTTACGGTATTTGTTGTGTCTAAACTTGCAGAATGAGTTATTCTATAAAGCCGTTTATTTAATTTAAGTTATAAGGCACTGCCTTTATTTCCAGACAATAGGTAACTTTTGTCATTAATTTCCGTGCGCTGAATCAGCATTTCATTACAATTACAGTGTGATCGGTATTTATAACTTTACTATGTAAGGAATTTTATAATTTAAGAGTTCATTTTGTGGACTTTAAACAGACTTTATACGATTAAATCGAGGATTATTATATTAGTGCTTATAATAAGACAATAAATTCAGTGTAACACTGCGGGCATTCTTTTCTTTCTATGTTTTCTACATGATATCGGGGTCAATAGCTAACACACTACGTCCCGTACTTAAAGACCCTTTCACTTCAGTTTTCTCTTGTTGTTTTTTTCTTGATTTAAATCATCCATTTTTCTTCTGTGAGAATTGTCTCTGTCTAATTTTATTTACAATGACTAAGAGGCGCAGAATGTTGAGAATGCGGCAAATTTGAAGTAGTACAAACAAAATAGTCTTCGCAAATGAAAGAAGATGTGTTTGTTTGACTTGTCATTCCAGTGAAAGAGACTCTGACGTAATCTGGATAACACATGTCGCCGATTTGATATCGACAATAAATTCAGAATAATTCAAGTTATTATTATACAAAATTTTCTGAGAGTCGATTCTTATGAAAGTAAAATTGTAATTTAATTAAGACATTCCACCCCTCACGAGTGGCTCACATGCTCACTTAGGGAGTATTGTTCAATTGTCATAGCAAAAAAATGTTCTAAAGTCCAAAAGATCGTCGTATTCAAATCAGGTCCAAATCCTTTATGACAGTGCAATTTATTAGCCCCAAATGTGCAGCCATTGTAACTGAGGTCTTGATAAACTCGATCATAGGTCAAAAATCAGCGAAACCGATCAAAGGTTTCTTAAGCTTGTTTTAAAACAGTGCAGATACCAACTGCGTGCAATTTTTCAACAGATCGGTGAAAACAAAGAATGTACTGTACACTTTTTAGAGCGTTGTGTAAATTTTTGGTCGCGTATCTGTTTAGACTTGTTTTTAAGCGTTAATTGTTATGGATATTCATGAATAAACATTCACGCCAGGACCGATCGTGGGAAAATTTCAGCTTCCTTTGTTTTGCTCACGGTCGGGTCGCCTTATAAGTGAACCCCATCGAGTGCGAATCATGCCAACACAATGTTTCGGCACGTGCAGAAATAAACACTTATTGTCTTCTTTGAACGTTTTGTTTAAACATCTCTATTAGTATTGTTAAGCGCGAGTTGTGTTTGGTGGCTCTACCAATGAGCGTTAACCGTTCCCACGGACATGGTTTAGAAACTACAATGGGTTTGTCTGTTTTTGGTTAATGAAGAATTAATAAGAACTTTTATGTACGCATGGATCACTGTATAAGAACTAAATAATTAGCTTCTAAACAACAGTTTAATCAATGTCGCTTTGCTTACTATGCAGCTCTTAGCCAATCAGCGCAAGCCGTTCTCACGCTCTGTTAGCAGAAGTTTATTTACAACGTATGGTACAAGACTTTTCATTGGCCCTCAGGCTAAACTTTTGAATAAGTAAAATGTCTCGGAAAATTTCCCACGGTCGCAGAAATCACAGCATAAAAGCATTTAGACAAGAGAAGGTTTGAGACAAGGTGGTCGAAAGACTTAACTCTGCGAAGGAATCGAAAGTTGCGAGAAGGAAAATTTTTGTTACGAAAATGGGTCTTGAAAGTCCTTCTGGGAACACAACGAGTGATGACAGACGAAAGGTAAAGATTGGCAACTTTTTTAAACTCTACAAAGAGTTTTAATTTAAACGTTCTGATAAGAGAGTTGGTGGCAGTTGTGTAAGGAGATTTTAATTTGCATTTTTCTTTATTTTCTCAGTCTTCAAAGCCTTTAATGGAAAAGAGGCGGCGGGCAAGAATTAATCAAAGTCTTAATGAGTTAAAAAACCTCATCTTAGAAGCTATGAAAAAAGACGTAAGTAAATCGTATGTGTAACAAACTTGCAGCACAGATGCACGCTTGCCTGCCATGAAAAGAATGACAAAAATAAAACGCCTTCAAGAATTTCACTCTTTGTATTTTAGGGGTGTAAATGTTGTTATTACTTAATTTGCGCAATGAAAACGCAATGAAAACGTGACAGTTATATATGACCGGTAGCGTATTCACTAACGCGATGTTTTAAGACAAAGAGCTTAAATCTCGATATACTCTTGTTTTCAGACCTCCTGCTACTCAAAGTTGGAGAAAGCGGACATTTTGGAAATGACCGTGCGTTATTTGCGATCCATGCGGAATCAAAATATGCCAGGTAAGAAAAACGAGGAATCTTTAATCACCGAATACCTGTAGAGACACCCAGCATGACGGACTGAATTGTACAATACGCATGTTGTTACTTATACAGTTAGCATATACGCTTGTACTTTAATTGTTAATAATTGTTTACCTGTAAGAAATACAAAAGGCTGTGTGGTGTATATGCTTACATTTTATATATCTTGTTATACTACAGGTCGTGTTAATACAAGTGACCCGAACACCATGGCGCGGTATCGCGCGGGTTATAACGAGTGTGTGAACGAAGTGACCCGCTATCTCATGTCGCTGGACGGACTGGACACGCAAGTCCGTGCGCGTCTTCTTTCACATCTCGCGACCTATTGTACACCGTGTACTCCTATCATCAAACCAGCGGAATCAGCAACAGAGAAACTACAACAAATGCAGCAGCCTCAAGCTATCGCCGTGCCCATGGCCTCGCCTCTAGGAACAACAAGTTTTGCTTTGCCAACACCAAGCCTAACCAAACATTCAGAGATAAATCCTAGTGTATTAAACACAACGCAGTTTCAAATTGTTCCAGGACAACTGTCTAATGGAAAAATCGCCGCTGTCCTTGTACCGAGCCAAAATGCTCCGGTAACGATGGTCTCTAGTCCACAACTAATCCCTGTTTTTAATAAAGCTGCCAGCAACTTTCAATCCTTTCAAGGTTACCCTGGCGTACAGGCTTTACGATCGGACAATGACCCGCTTTGGAGACCGTGGTAAAGACAAGAATTAGCAAGCTCTCTTTGTCTAGTTTTAGATTAAAAGCTTTTGAAACTCCCGAAACAATAGTGAAGCTCATTGCAGTAAATCAAAAGGAAGCTAATAATTTGTAAATATCTCGTATCGACGATTTATTGTTCTTTTGTCAAACACACAATGAATGTAAAAGCGTTTACTTATTAAAATTTTTGTGTCTTTTTATAACTGTTCTTTCGAGTTGCTTGTTAAAATGATATGAACGCTAAGTGCTTTAGATGATCCTCTTGTTGCTTCGCACACTTGACAGATAAATAAACTGAAGAATTTTTTTGTTCATACAAGCAGGGCCGGGATTGCAATTTTAAGCCGTTTGAATCTCTTTTCGGTGACCAAATGGTGATAAAACCAAATTTTCTGTTATGAAGGCCGAAAACGTCAGTTTAAAAGCAGCCGAAATCCTCATTGATCTTAATTTATTGTTACACAACGAATGCATGAATCATATTCAGGTTATTCTAGTTGGTTATCGGGGATGGCTAGCACCGTATACCAAGATGATTTCTTTGTTATGCCTTTCGGCCAAATGCAAACAAGGAAAAGAGTTTGCAGTGATAACGGTGCGTCACTTTGCTCTGCTCTGTATATATTTCATATATTTCAGTTTCCATTAGTGTATGTTTAACACGATGCCTTCAGAAAAACTTTTCCCTAAGTCGGGCGTTGACCATAAAATAATGAGACATATTTCTTTTCTGAACAAAATATCGAACAAACCTACGCCGCAATGCAGACACAATACTCAGTTAACATGTGGTCAGCGAATGCAAATACAGTGGAACCTCGATGTAACAAAGATCCCGGTATAGCGAACGATATTCTTTGTAATAGTAATTGGACTGAGTGGAGTACAATTCAGGGAGTAATCGGGCGAGTAATTTCAAATCGGCCGAGCGCGATTTGAAATTACGAGCACGATTTCCCCTGAATTGTACGACACGAAGTTCAATTACTAATTAATCGAATCAATAACAAAATTCGAGATTAAAAAGTCTATGTGGAGATTTTTGTACTCAAAACGTCAAGGTTATTTTTTATCAGTTTGAACACAGGAAGAAACAGCGAGGAAAAACCCATTTAAGTGCACCTGATTGACGCGCGCGCAACGTAGGTGTCCAGTTACAACTATCCAATTACAAAAAGTTGTAATTGGATAGGTGTAATTGGATACCCACGTGACCGCGCGCCAATTACCTTATTACATGAAATTTTCGCGACACGTTAATTTCGCGAATTTCGCGATTTAAAAAAAATCGCGAAATTTAAGTGACGCGAAAATTAAATGTCGCGAAAATAACATGACGCGAAAATTAAGTGACGCACATTATCACAATAATTAAAAAAGCGACTTTATTACCATTACACGCGTTTATAACAATCATTTTGAACTACTCTGTGGTAATGTTCTGGTCCTTCAAGCATGAACTACAAACCGTGCCTTGTATATACACTGTGAGAACATCTTTCTTGTTTGGTAAACGCTTTTTTCGTTTGTCTCACGATGGAGTCACTTTAAGATGTTGATCGCGACTAAATGTTTGTTTACAGGCACGAGGCAGAAAATCGCTTTGCTCCCTAGTGAACCACACATATGCCTTGATGGGCATTCAATTGAAAGAGTTAATAGTTACAAATGCCTAGGCGTTCAGGTTGATGAAACACTCTCGTGGGAGGCTCACATCTTCGAAGTTGTCGGTAAAGTTGCTAAAGTACTTGCTGCCCTGAGGAGGCTAAGACATATATGTCCCCAGAGTACCCTTGTCACAATTTACAAGTCATTGGTTCTCCCGCATCTCGATTATTGCAGCGCTGTCTGGGGCAGTATCGGTAATGGCCTCAGCCAAAAACTAGAGAAACTACAAAACAGGGCTGCACGCATAATAACAGGGTCTAGTTGGGATGCCAGATCTGCCCCGATTCTCCATGCCCTTAAATGGGATAGCCTCGCTGACAGACGTGTAAAACAACTGAAATCTTTAATGTTTAAAACTGTAAATCACCTTGTACCTGAATATCTGTCTGATAAATTCACCAGCGTCAATACCATTCACAGACATAATCTTCGAGGTGCGCAACATAACCTGTTTATTCCGCGACCGAACACTGAGGCCCTTAAGAAAAGTTTTCGTTATAGGGGCGCAGTAACATGGAACAGTCTGTCAGCGGAGGCTAAGCAGGCCACTACTTTAAATAGTTTTTATTCCGCTATTGTATATTAGTATTTTCTTAACTTAGTTTAGCATTTATTATAGGAGTTTTGTAATTTTTAAGTCTTAACTTTTTCTACTAGGTTTAATGTGCACGGCTCTTTAGAAGACCACTTTTTAGTGATAAGGACTCCGTGAATAAATAAAGTTATTATTATTATATTATTATTACGTTTCGACTGCTATTACTGCTAGTCTTCATCAGGCGATGAGGTCGATTGGTTCCCACACTGGTACACCCGTAGAGTTAAAGAGGCCATCCACATAAGACTTCATCCTAATAACATCAACAGAGATAGTGGAATTGAAATTCCCGAAGCGTGGATGCCTACAATCAAGAAGCATAACAGCCGACCGATATCAAATCGGACCGGAGAGGGAACAACATCTTTTCGGAATAATAACGAGGATCGAAATGCACCAATAGCAACAAGCCAACGTGCTACATAAGCGACACGTAACCAATCGACCTCATCGCCTGATGAAGACTAGCAGTAATAGCAGTCGAAACGTCGCGATCAACATCTTAAAGTGACTCCATCGTGAGACAAACGAAAAAACGTTTACCTATCTTACACACCACGATGAACAACAACCACATTTTTAGTAACATCTTTCTTGTTACTGTTTACATAATCAGTTGCGTTTCTGTTCATTTGGACATTGTGGATTAAGTTGTTTGATCAAATTCAGGGACATGTTAAATAACATTGACAAAGAAATAAAGTGTGTCTCACTCAAAAACGCGAAATTAAAGTCAGTCAAAATGCAAAATTTTCGCAAAATCGCGAAATTAAGGTGTCGCGAAATATGCGAACCTCAAAATCGCGAAATTAACATGTCGCGAAAATTTCATGTAATAAGGTACGTAAGAAATAGGCGCGCGGATGACCAATCACTATCGAGAATTTTGTTATTGATACAATTAAGCCCAGTTATAGTAAAATGTATGGAAAAGAACCCCGATATAATGAATCCCCATTATAGCGAACACATTTTCCCAGTCCCTTGGCACTTCGTTGTATCGGGGTTTCACTCAGTGTAATCAGTATGATTAGGAACTTACCGTAGTTGTCTGGTATTTAAAGGGGCTCTGTCCAGCCAGATTTTTTTCCATGTTATATCGCCAAATGGCACCAAACATACAACTTACATTGGATAAAACGTGTTATAGAGCAAAACAGAAGCAGTTGTTTGGAGATAAAGTGCAGGATTGCAAGGATGGAAGTGGATTACAGTTCATCAAATTTGATTTTGTAACAGGCGACCACGATATCAAAATTGCCATTTTTGTGGAATTTTTTACTTTTTATCCGTTTTTTTTTTTGTTAATATTTTTTGCTCTCAGTTCATTACTTTTGAACTGAAAAAAAATGGAGAAACAAACCGAATTTGAAATCGGAAAAACTTGTGACGATCAGTTTCTAAGTTTAATTAGCACACATATACTCAACGTAAACGTTTGCGTTCAAAGTGTCAGGTTAAAACTGTACTCTTCGGTAGTTTGTTTACTGAAATTTGGCGGAAACTGCGCACGCGTCAGTTGCACTATTGCACGCTCTTTGAATGACTAAGGAGCTTGGTTCTGGAAATGAGTACAGCTGATTCTCGAACCCAGACTCTTTGGTCGGTTTTGTCGCGCAGACCATTTGAGACAGTTCAGCCATTTGGGTCAAGGGAGAATGGATGAAAGTCACTGCCAGCAATAGGACCTCGATCATGCGCCAAAGAGAGGAGGAGCTCTGGGGTCGAGAATGCGCTATGAAGGTATGAGCACAAACCGGCAAAAACAAGACGCAAAAAGGCAACGCTACTCCTAGTTTACATTGCATTGAAAACTGTAATGTTTACGAATCGGGGGTGATGTCGCAGCTCTTAGAAGGTCTCACACCATTGGCTTGCCACCCTTAGACCTAACAATAGGACAAACAACACAACAATGGACCCTAACCCTAAAAACAATAGCAGCCTTGTTTTACAAGGCCAATGAAAATAGAAGCTTCTAAGAGCTGCGACCCTACCTACCGCGAATCGGAAGTTTGTAAGAAAACATTGGACGAAATGCAGAGATAAAACTAGTGGCTAACAGTTGCTACTTAACTTTTCACAGATACTGTACGTAAAAAGCTTTTGAAACTGCTTTGTGTTTTGTGTTTAATTTTGGAAGGTTCAAAATTTCTCGGTATTTTGTTCTCAAATTCTGATGGGAACTTCGCACCACTCAGTGTGAAGGTTTACTGTAGGGGCGGAAAATGTTGATCCATTGTTCACACTAAGCTGTAATAAATTCACCACCTTACACGTGCTACACTACACTGCATCTAACGTGAACCCACCTGAACATGGCACCTAGTTTAAACCCACCTCGACATGAAAATAAAAATGCAAGCTGAACGCACATATAATGTCAGTTCTTGTCAAATACAAACGTAGGAATAAATGCACGTCTGAAAACGGCACCTGAAGGCGCGTTTTACTTTCCGGAAGAAAACGAAAAAAGGATGCCAAGTTTTGTTTTCTTGTATTCGTCATAAGTATTCAGTTCGCTTTCCAGGTTCGTTTGCGCATAACATAACCTCAGTTAGCTGCTGGACAACATACCGCATTTACTTCACTTATGTCCAGAAATGCACGTAACTCGGACCTTGGGCACTTCATATTACGCACAATTATTTGTAATTTCCATATGACTTCATGTTTGACATAATTGCTTGTGTTTAGGTGAGAATTAGGTCTAGGGGACACTTCATGACGTCTATCATAAAGAGCATGAATCTCATTAGCGTGCATTTCTGGACATACCTCATTTACTTGAATAAACGTTTGAGGGATTCGTTTATTTGAAGGAGACGTTTAAAGTAACGTGGAGCATTTATTATTCGTCTTTCAGAAATTTGAAAATGCCATGTTTTCTTCTGTTACAGACGCCCTTATTAAAGTAACAAGCCTGAAAATCAGTCGAACCTCTCCTTGAAAAGAAAAACACCTTACTATTGCTTACAGTTTATTTATCTTTATTTAATACTCGATAAGGACCCATGTGTAGGGGTAGGGGGCTACCAAGATACCACCTATCTGACAAGCCTAATGAACAAAATTTATAGGCCTAAAAACTTGAGATGAAACTTTAATATTCTGTGTGCATAAAGCTCGCCTTGCTAGCAAAGCGGCACAGGAAGGTTAGCAACAAAACACCGTGGGGGAGGGGAGGGAGTACATAAACAGACTATCAGTCTTTTTGTAAAACAGTGGGTCCTGTCCGAGTGGAATAGTTTTGACCATGCATTCCTCTTATATGGTTTCGACTTGGAATATATATATAATGTACGTGAAAATTATTCTAGATTATACGGGTTGCCAGAGGATCAGAAAACACACAAGATACCATTCCATACGTCACACGGTCTTTAATAAAATTTCACATCATGATCGTTTGCTTATCCTTGTAGACAGAACAATAACAATAATAATAATATACAACTGATATAGAACTGATTTTAAACTGGAATAAAAATTCTTAAAAGTAACAAAAACCAAACGACAAGATCAATGGCGTCTTCTCTTTTGACGCTTCTTTACGTTTTCCTCAGCAGCTTTCTCGGACTTCTCGGGCTTGTGAGGTAGTTTCAATCTCTGGAAAGCTTTCCTTTCTTTTTGGCGATACTTGCGTTCCCTAGGAAAAATAGTTGATATAAATAAGTTGCGTCGAGAAAACAATGAAACAATTCTTAAACAAATAAAAACAAATATATATTTGGTTCGGATTTGTTGAACACCAAGCTCAGATTCAATTACGGGGACATGTAATGTAGGTTCTAACTTTTGAGTCTGTGGACGAACTCCTATGGTGTGACCATTCAAATGAAACCTTTTCAGCAGTACTTTTGCATGGTACCATTTGTTTTTCAATATTTTACAAAATGAAATTGGGATTTTTCTTGAATTTTGATTTTTGCCAGCACCATTCTTGGAACTTAAAGGGTTAGGTACTCACTCATAAAAACTCCTCTTTGCAGCTTTTCGTAACATAGTTGCAGATCCAACAATCATGATCATTATAGCCAAAAAATGTTCAATTCCTTTCCATCTTTTTTCATGTAATTTCTTGATCACGCTTGGATTTAAACCTATCGATCGCGAACAAGAACAACAAATCAAATTAAACGCTTCACACAGTACAAACATACCTCAAGTCAAAGTCAAAATAAACGGCAAATATTTTTCAAACCACTGCGTCGTTTGGTATAATGAGATATGGCGGAGAGGGTGGACAAACTTCGTCATTTGAAGCTAGATATCAGGCAGGGATAGATTTTGTGTCTAAATTTGCGATAATTTGAATTCAGTTCTATAAAATTAACGAAAATTCCGCCCCTAAACACAGTATATACAGGCAGGACTTGGATGCCTTGGACAGTTGACACTATATATGATCAATATGTTAGCAGTTTCATGGCAGTTTCAGGTTCAACAGCGGCAGATTTTCAGATCCTTTGAGTCCGTTTGCTGTACCAACCTTTAATGCTGTCGTCCAAGAGAAGATCCATCTGGCAATCCATGTAGTGTAGACCTTGTTGTAGTGATACTGACTAAATAAACACATAAACAGACAAAAAACATTCTGTGTAAGCCATTTGCTTCCCATAAGATTACTCAAAAACTGGAAAATGCCGACTTTGCCGATATTTTGGTTTCATTCAAAAACCTTCCTCAGGACAACTGAGGAAAACAAAGTCACAGTACTTAAACAGAATAAAAAATGGTAATGATAAATAAATCGCCAACTTTTTTTATTAACTCTTATATTTTCGAATTCTCAAATATATTTCTTGGAAATGAGCAGATGGGTTCAGAAAAAACGCTGGAAAACAATAGCTCGCGCAGGGCTTCATTTGTCCCACAATTCTCGGCGGTAGCGGACTTGACCCAGGACCAACTCACTCTCACGACGCATGGACACGAGTCTATGCCTTGTCCAATCAGAACTGAAAACGAGATGGCACTGAAAGACAGCACGTTGCTATAAACAAACGCAAATCGCTTAGCAACCAAATACTCGGTGTTTATAGCCAATTCTTGGAATTTTTAACGGAACCGTGTAAAATAAAATAAAAAGTTTACGAATACGAATGATTATATTAGACACTTACCACCGTCATCCAGCAGTGTGAGCTGCGATCACGCACCGCACCCAGAAATCCCGCTGGATGATCCTGAAATCCTTGAGAAAAAAATAGAAATGGTCAGTCTGAAATGGTTACAAATAAAAATAATAAAGTAAAACACAAATCGTTAGAAAAATTCGCAAAATCGCAGTTAAAGCAATATAGAAAAGAAATGTTCTCAAAATAAACACTGTATACGGAAACAAATCAACCTCCGCCAGCGTATTAAGGTGATACCCAAAAAGATCAGCCGCTTGAACTCTGCTAGCATGGTCCGGAAAAGATCTTTTCTTACCTGGCCCTTCTCCAGGGCATACACCAAGCAGCGTTGCCGCTAGCATGGCACAAAAGAAGAACGCGAGTTTCATCCCGTTTATACTTCCACTATAAAACACGCACAGACTAATGATCACCGAGTCCTCTCTCTCTATGTATGTATGTATCCGTACGAAGAGCACAGCGAAATTGCGAAACGACGATAAAAAATATTGACGTTTCAATGGATAGTGTGCGCGTCATAAATTCGAGCGCGAGAGAAAGAACGTTAATTAGAATGCCGCCCCAGTAAGCATATGTGTGCGCACAGAACCTGAAATGAATTCAAAAATTGAATTCCCAAGGAAGCTTGACACCTATAAACCAGAATTTGAAATAGAAATAAACATATTGGAAAAATAAATTAAAACGTTTTGTTAAAGTGTCAAGTTAATTTTTTTCTTTCATTTCTTGTGTCTTCGCAAAGGTTTACCATCCTCTGTTTGCGTGGTAAGCTGAGCGAGTCGAACCTTCACTTGAAAATGCCGCTTTCGCGAGCTTCAAATGTCTTAAATCGCCAAAACAAGCACAAAAAACAAAGTTAAACAACATGACAGTGATTGTGAGAGTTTTTATTTCATTTTCATTGGTTTTCGCGTTCGAAGAACGCAATCCTAATTTCGTGTTGGTTTCCCTGTGTCTTGCATGCAGAAAAATTTGTGATTTTTTGGTGTCCGGTCTTCCAAATGGCCGCCCCTATTGCCTTTTTCAGGGGCTCATTTGCGCCGGAAACATTCGAACGCGTCTCCATAATGTCCGATTAGTAATAGTAATTGGACTGAGTGGAGTTCAGGGAGTAATCGGGCGAGTAATTTCAAATCGGCCGAGCGCGTAGCGCGAGGACGATTTGAAATTACGAGACGAAGTTCAATTACTAATTAATCGAATCAATAACAAAATTCGAGATTAAAAAGTCTATATGGAGTTTTTTTGTTCTCAAAACGTCAAGGATATTTTCTATCAGTTTGAAAGCAGGAAGAAACAGCGAGAAAAAGAACCCATTTAAGTACACCTGATTGACGCGCGCGCAACGTAATTACAAAAAATTGTAATTGGATAGCTGTAATTGGACACCCACGTGACCGCGCGCCAATTACGTAAGAAATAGGCGCGTGGATGACCAATCACAATCGAGAATTTTGTTATTGATACGATTACTGCTAGTAATAGCCTGTAAACAGGCCTTGTGGTTGGAGAGATAGGGTGAAAAGAAAGGCTATAAAAAGAAAAGAAAACTTGCAAGGGAAGCCTGCCGAGGGAGCCTTCCCCTCTCCCAAGTTTTCCCTCGGTTCGCTTCGCTCCCGGCCCTATTTCCAACCAGAGTGCCGGTTTTAAGAGCCCTAAATTTCACCTTTAGTAAGGCTAGTTTGATAAACCGATACGTACAACCACCCAGGCGACACAGGCTGAGGGTAGTAAAAACTCACCACAGCAACAAACCGATGAGCTGGATCTTTTGCAAACTTGGATCAGTAAATCTGTTCAGTGTTTCAGAAACATTAAAGTAGACGAGACGGATCACAACGGCAACGCGTGGTCCTATGCCTCTCCTCTTTAATAGCCTTTTCCTATTGAGGACGTTCAGATAGTAGAGAGAAAAGGATAGACGCAGAAGGAAACTATCGAGAGTACTCCCGGAAGGTGATAGGCGCGAAATAGAGCCAGTTTCCCCTCGTTTTCCCGCTCGTCCGCGCGCTTGATTTTAGCCGCTCCTCTGCTCAGTAGAATATTGGTGGAATCCTCGGCCATATCCTTCACCGAGAAAGTCCGGACTCTAATCAAAGGCTCCTCCTGTGAGGCTAACCCCAATCTCGACCCCAGAGTCCGCGTGACGTAAAGTTTATTTAAATGAAAACTGCAAAAAATCAACTTGGCGTGACCCCACTTCCGGCACAATTCTAAGAAAGACGGGAACTTTAAAATTAGGATTACGTCTCAAGCTTTATTATAGGAAATTCATATACCAGGTTAAGCTCCGGCCGTGTGGGCCATCGTGGCTCGTGTGCGACTTTACCTACTTACCTATATACCACTGGGTTAGTGTAACTTCCACATGCAAGAGCATTTTTTTTTCTCCCTCTTATAAGCGGGTGAACAACACAGGTCGACCGCTTTATAGTTCATAAATTCACGTCATAACAATTCACGTGTTTCCGTAAGTATAAAAAAGCTTTCCGTTAAACAAAATGCCCCTTTTTTTCGGCGTTCGACTATTCTCCACACTATATTCCTTTGCATTTGCCACGAAAGCCTTATTCACTGGTCAGCGGAATTATCAAGAAACGTTTACAGCTGATGGAGTAAGTGTTGCATATCTGTCGCCGTTACCGATAACCCGTTCATTACGCATGCGCGTATTCATTTGTTAAAATTTCAGAGGAGAAGAATGTAACCTTTCAACCAAAAGTGCCAAATACCGAAATGCAAGAAAAATCTCAAATTTCATTTAGTAAAATATTGAAAAACAAATGGTACCATGCAAAAGTACAGTGAAAGAGGTTTCGCTTGAATGGTCACACCATAGGATTTCGTCCAGACTCAAAAGTTAGAACTGCACTACATGTCTCCATAATTAACTGACTCTGGGAGTGGATTTAAACCACTGATGTATATTTTGTGTCTTCGATATAACATCCGAAAATGAATCATTTGCACAGAATTCTACCAAATAAGTTTGGGGCTTTCTACCCACCAGAAACCCATAAGTGGGTTGAAACGTGCAACTGACTCTTGTACGTTTCAAAACAAGCTTCCAATTATTCGATTTGCTAAGAAGTTGTTGCAGCCATATTTGGAAAATCCCGGGGGGGTACTCGACAAAGTTTTGTACGGGGATGCTCCGCCCCGAGGTTCAAACCCTTACCCTTTCATATACCGTCTTTGACAGAAAAGGTACCCCTTTCATATACTTTTCATTGAAAATGGTACCCCTTCCATATACCTTTCAATGAAAATGGTACCCCTTTTCACATAGCCTTCACGTGCATCTGTTTGATATATTTTGAAAGGCCATTTTTATAATACTTAAATGGCAGTTTTCCTACCTTTTTTACGCCTCGACGGCATGTTTTCAGTACCCTTTCCTATTCTTCATGAAATCCCTACCCTTTCATATACTTCAACTCGTGAAATCCCGACCCTTTCATATACCTCCAGCCTCAAAAAAGTACCTCTTTCGGGCGGAGCATCCCCGTATAGCCCATTATAGGGAGTACCCCCCCCCCCCGGGAGAAAATCAAGATAAAAATATTAACCAATCAATTCGCTAGAACAACTTGCTTCCAATCTCGAGGGACTGAGGGGTTTCCAAATATGATACTAAGCAAAACATGAATATTCGGAAGCTGTGAATGTGCGTTACACATTTCAACCCACTTAATTTTGTTTTATGTGATTTGAAATAGATCCCTTCAATTCTGGGCAATAAATGCATCAGAGGCAATTAGGACAACATTGTGCAGTTCCAGAAAAAATCCACACCCACCCCATGGAAGGTCATTGTAAATTCCTAGGGGGAGGTGGTTCTTAAAAGCCAACATTTTAGAAGCAAAGTATGATGCTAAACTGGAATTTCCTAGGGGGACGGGGGTGCTAAACAAAAAACCTTCCGGGGGGGGGGGGTATGGATATTTTCTGGAACTGCACATTGTGGGAAATTTAAATTCAGTACAAAAGTTAGAGAATGTTTGGAGAAAAGCATGTCAAAATCACTAAAAGAAAAAAATAATATAAAATAACAAACTTAAGTGTCAAGAAAATCACATTGATAAATTAATCTACTAGACTAATTGGGGACACTATTTAAAAACTAATTATTATTAAAAAAAATTACAAGTTATACTATTTAAAGCTAGTAAACATAATACCAATGATTGTAATGATGAAAATTTGCAGGTATTACTATTTACAACTAATTAAAAATTCACATATAATACTTAAACTAATTTGCAAACAGTGAACAATCAAAACATTAATTTTTACAATTTAGCTAAAATGTCAGCAATGTTAATTTTTATAAATTTTTGCAAACATTGTTGTGTACAATTTTTATCTACTTTGGACCAGTGTTGATCCTAGATATCGAAGGCTATGTTTACTGTTTGTAACAATATTAAGTCTGCATTTGAAAGATTGTCTCCAAATTTATTGTTAAGAGGTTTTTAAAGACAAAAGTAAAAAAAAAAAACATTTTCATAGTTGTGTAGCTTAATATTTCCACTTAAACCTTAATATGTTCACATGTTGTCTAGATTACCCATGATGCAATTAATACTGTGCCATGTTAACCCTCAAGGCCTCAGTAGTGACCAGTATCAAATTACCCCTTGTAGTATCAATGCATTAAGTAGACAGGTAATCAGAATAGACCATATTCCTATTTTCTGTATTGAACTGGAACTGGCTTGAAGTTGAGGTCATGTGAGGCAATCCTCTCACATGCAAATATTTTTAATGGTATTCCCCACACGAACCTCCGTTGCAAGCTAGTTACAGTTCATTACCGAGAATACAAATAATTATGTTATCACCCAAAACAGATATTCTTTTCATTCTTTAACAAATTATTTCTCCCTATTTTTTGATAAGAAATGTATCGAGACCAGTAAGGAGAATTTGTGCTTTGACTTTGGGGCTTAAAGAGTTAATAGTCAAACTGCCAATCAAGTAAATTTTTCAAATCACTGCTTCTTTACAATAAGACAAACACTATGCAGTCATTTTCATATAACAGTACAATATATCCTTTATTGTAAATAGAAAAACATCGTAAATATAAATTTAAAATATAATTTCTCTTACAATTTACTTATAACATTAAGCATCTGAAAAGCTATTTGAAGTTGAACTACGCACTTCCAACAGTCATACTAATGAGTCGTTTCTTCATTAATACCTTTAAGAACTGACAATAACATGTAACAGTGTAAATAATATGCTGTAAGGAATGACAGTTCCCAAAATTTAGCAATCAAGGAAATGTGGCACAAAAAAAATGTTTTCATCTCCCTAGTGAATACACTATGTCAAGAGTTTTATTCAAGTTAAGTTGCCTAGAAACATCTTCAGCTGTCTGTCTTACAAAGGTATTGCCTATAGATGGTTTTCGCGTTACGTCATGGCAGCCATATTTGTGTACAACTACAAAAGAATTTTAATGAACTTCTTTTGTTATGTACACCAACATGGCCGCCATAGCCTTTGTCATTTGAGTCCCACAGGAATGAAGGTCACGTGAGTGAAATTAGTTTCAGACTAATAACTCATGAAGAGTGGGGAAATAGTCTAGTCAGTGTCTGTGATAGCGTGCACAGTCGAAATCAAAAGGCTCCAGTCAAAGATGTCTCACTGATTTTTTAGACATACCGGTAATAAGTGAAATAGTGTTTTCGGCCTTGAAAAAGCACTCTTTTTGGCAAAATGACGACTGAATCACGTAAATATAACTGAAATGATTTTAACCTGGTCAACAAATCTTGCATTTTCTAATCAAATAACATTTTATCCTGATAAACTATCAAGGGTGTCTAAGCAGGGATGTAGCTAAGAGCTGGCTACCGGCTAATATCATCAACTGAAAGAGAACTTATCACCGACTGGAAGTCCACTAAAAAACAGAGACTTGGGGTGATTTTGAAGGTACACAAGCGAGAAAAACCGGCTGGGCTTGTTTATTCTAAGTTTTTTCTTAGCTACACCCCTGTCTTAGGCCAAATTTATTTCCCACAAGGTGTGCGAATTATTCACCTTAAAGAGCTGGTCGGATTTGTTTGAAGATCATGGCACTTTAACAATAATAAAATATTATTTGTGCTTCTTGAGTCCTGAAACATAACACCTAAATTAAAACTTAGGATAGTTTTGCAGGACACAAGATTTATCATTAGAAGAAAAGAAGGCAATTAAAGCTTTCTTCCAAGCACTACCTTCCTTAATGTATTACAACCACCAAACCTTAATAATTATTATTGAGGTTTGGGGTTGTAGTACATATTATAGCCAAGTTCTTTTGGAGTCAGGTATTAACAAATAAACACTGTGATAAACATGCATTATAAGTCTAAATAACCTATAATAATACCCAGAATGGAGAAGAAATACCAAGACTGGCATTTGGAGTTAGCTTACATAGATTAAGGATTTTCTTTGTTGTAATAACTCCAATTTTAAATTCTGGCTTACTGAAACTGAATGCAGTTTGCCTTTCTTAAGTAATAAATACAGTAATCTGACCCTTGTTAATGTCAACTTACATTACATTGAAACTTGAACAATGCCATGTTTTCTTCAACAGTTCAAATAATCAGGATCCAACTGAGCTTTGTTTCTTCCTTAAAAAAATAATTTCTCATAAACTTAATTGTTAAATTATAATTTTCCAAGACATAATAACATTGTGTAATAGACATGAATCTTTGTATTATTTTACAAGATATCGGCACCAGATGCTCAGAGTGGACAACTTTACTTGGCATATAATACCCAATTCAGAAGTCTACTTTTGATTGAACATGACATCAGTTCATCCACCAGAAAAAAATCGGCGATGACACACTCTCAAACAACAAAGGCCTTCAGTAAGCTTCCCTATACAAATTATAAGTCCATAACTGGCTGAAAATGTTGCCTATTTTCTTCTTAACTATAGATTAAGGTCTTATGTGCCACACAGCATGAAGACTGAGGGACATCCATGCCAAGTTACCCACTCTCAAAACAACTGTTGCCTGTTCTTCATTAAAATGATGATGGCATTTTTATGTCAACTATCTTTCCATAACAACAACATTAGGATCTAAAAGTTACAGTATAATGGAATGAAAGTAACAAAACTGATTCTGTAATATCTATATAATATGATATCTATATTATATCTGTAATATCTATCAGATGCCTAGCAAACATTGCAGTTGCTCTGCAACAAGTCACCCCCCTGGTCCACACAGTTGATTCTTGTAAATTGTCAGACCAGAAAAGGTGGTCACTTATCAGAGCTGGGTGCTTGTGAGAAAGTCTAAATATACCATCTGACTGAGTATTGTTGCACACAGGATATCATAAAGATGGTCGCTGAACAGAGACGGTCACTTATTAGTGGTTGCTTAGAAAAAGTCATCTCTATTGAGTTATTAGAAACTGTGTGTCATGGGGTTTATAAGTGGGTGCCATCCATGATTTATATACTCAAAGAGGCTTTGGCTTTTCAAAGTGACACTTAAAAATTGGTGACAGAGCTCCTGTAAGTGTGCAACATGTAAACTTTACATACTTCCAACCTTTCCCTGGCTAAACACTGCCTGCCCTCATCTGCACAGTATAAGCTGTCATCACTTTGAAAATGTGTTAAATCTTACAAATATCCATGCTATGGAAAGAATAAACCTAAGTAAAATAATTGCCCTCTTTGACAAATAATACGAATAAAAATACAATATCATTTCTATGCTAGATACCCAGCAACATAACTACTGTATAAATAATTATTTTCTGACGTCTTCTGTTTATGAATGTACAAATTAATGAAATGATATGACAACCAAGCTTTTAGCCAGCAGGGTGCTTGGGCATCACGAGGATGGCCAGATGCTTTTAGAAATTCATGGACAATTCACCAAGACTTTTAAAATTGTTTAGCAAAACAAGCTTCCAGGATGGCCACTTTTCAATTTCCGGCTAAAAGGTTGACGACAACAGTAACAACAAAGTAACAAAATAACTAAGTATATATTTACAATATTGTTATGGTATATAAATGCATCTTAGTGTCATGTATTTAACCCATAAAATAGAGTAATGTACTTTTGCACTCTCTGGATCTTTTGCAGGTCCAGAAAAAGTGGTTCATTTTTAAAGTACACTGTATAAATTATAGTACTCTATTTCATAGGTTAAGTCAAATCACATGTGCCTTACATGTTCTGTAGTTTATACTTAAATTGAAACAAAGTAAAATGGAGTGGCTACATTTGGTGCACCAAAAGGGGTGAAAAATGCTTTGGGTTAACAGATGAATAATCAATCATTTCATTATCCATTCCATGCAGCAAATAAGGCAATTTCTGAAAAGCCTTGCACAAGAAGTCCATTATAAAGGAATACACATTCTTATGGTGTGAAATACAAATTAAGATGTGTTTTAGTTATGGCATGTTGCTGACTTATGCATTCTGTAAACTAAATATGCTTCAAAACATCATGAAACCAAATATCACGTCATTAAAGAGATACAATGTAAATCAACCAAATTCCATCAGTGATGGCTGTGGAAAATACAGTTGACTAACACCTAAAGGTGACAATGGCCAGGTCATGCCCTTTTTATATCAGAACTTCTTGGTAATAAACACTTTTCAAATCTGCAGAGGAATAGAAAACTTAATTCTTACCTACAGTTAATGAACCTGTGAACAAATAAACTTGATGAAGTAAAAAGATACGAAAAATTTCAGATAAAACTGTCATAAGATAATGTACGCTTGACATTATCATCATCTTCATCTTCACGTCTCCTCTTATTTTCACATGCCACAGCATCATTAATAACAAGAGGGCAGCTTTCTTCATGTGCACTCGTCAATGGATTGGGTTCACTCACAGGATCACCATCTTCGTGTTTTCTTTTCACTCCACTTCTCTGAACATCAGTGATTTCTTGACGTGCCATCTTGCAGGGATTTGATTCCTCATCATCTTCACGCTTTCTTTTGATTCCAGACTTTTCAGCCACATCCTCCTCACCCTGAACACATTCCTTCGTTTGTGTCCCAGAATCACCACCACTCCCCCCTGTAACAACGATATCATTGGGAGGTTGACTGGGTGTGTCAGTAGAAGATACCCCCGTTCCTACATCTATGCCATCTGAATCACTGCTTGTTTTTGGGTAAGATTCATTGACAGGCCCATTTTGCTTTTGATTGTTGTTATGATCTGGGTTATCAGTGCTGCTAACAGCAGAAGCCTTTGTGTTTTGATTAGCACTAAGGGAATTTTGAGGTGTTTCGTCTGAAGCATTTTGTCTGGTAACAGTTGAAGTGCTTAGTGGAGTACTAGTGGTGGTAGAACTCGACTTATATCTACGTCCTCTTGGGTTACTTATAAACTTCTTAAAGCGATCTCTGTACCTATCACCTTCACTGAAATATGTGCGAAAAGATGGAGGTCCTGGTGGAGTAGGTAGCAAGCCTTGGCCAAATGATCCTCGGAATGGAAGAGGATCAGAATAATTTGCAGGTTTGAAAAGAACATTATCTGGGTAGTAGGGACCCTGTGGTGTTGAAAAGTTCAACTGCAAATTATCTAATGGGAGATATCGCCTCTGGAATAAGTAAGGGACAGGGGGTGAGCGGTGGTATTCACTGGCCCTTCCCGAGATGCTTGCAAACGGGACATTGTAACCCCAGCTTACGTTACTCCAACTGTTGCCATAAGGACTTGAATTTCCATACAGCACAGGAGAAGGAATTTGGTATCGGTCAAAGGAAGGCGAGTCCCCCCAGTAAGGCACATAGTCTAAGTAATCTAGTTCATAGCCATCATTGTATGAGGCTGCGGGGGAAGAACTCCATGTATCGTTATCTGGGTAATAGCTTGACCAAGGTACTGGTGAGGAGGCGCTGTTGTCAGGCCGCTTTGCCGCTTGCGGTGGAGGGTCGGGAATCTTTTTGTTCCATGACTTGCAAACCTCGGTCAAAATCAGGTTGGAAATCTTGCGATGAGCACGCATGCCCCAATGAATGCCGTCTTCTGCCTGCTGAAAGTTGTCCTTGTCTTTTAGTTCGCTAAATAAATCCAAATAGACTTTCTTCTGTTCGTTTTGCTGTAAAGTAGTTGAGGTGGTGGCGAGCCAAGCGAACTTGTTTGCCGTTTTGATCTTATCAATTGGAATGGTGAGAAAACCCTTGCGAAGAAAACCGCCCTTGCATCTTTCTGCGAGCGGAAGGGCGGCATTCCAAATGAACAATAAACTGGAGGAAAGGTTTTCACTTATGTCCTTCAATAGCTTGTCCAAATTCGCTTTATACTGCTCCAAGTTAGTATCTCCATAATGGTGCAAATCCCAGAATGTGGAATTCATGACAACGACGTCTGGCTGACATGTCTTCAACTCGTTCAGAATCGAAACCATGTGTTCGCTATATGACCGTGTAACGAAATAGTACTTGAAAACTATCTTCCCGTCTGAGAATTCGCGAACTTCCCTGTACCCAGTGCCATTCACCATTTTTCCTTCAAGCTTTCCGCCATGGAGTAATTTGTCTCCTAAAAAGGCCAGTTCTCCTTTCGCGCGCAGCTCTCTTTGGAACAAATAGCGGCTGTCCTCTTGTGTCCATAAGCAAATGAGGTCTTTGTAAACAGAACGCTGGATAGAGTCGCCGATAACGATTATTTTTTTGTTTTCGAGAAGCTCGCGGACATCCTTGTTAAAAAATATAGCCATTTCTATGCCGCAAAAGATGAAAAAAACAGACAAGTGAACCAAGCGGACTCGAAAAGCGCCGACTCTCGATCAAACGAAAGGCATCTGTGAAATATGATTCGCAATGCACTCTGTCACTTTCCACGTGACTTGACTCATCAACTGTCGAGTTGTCACGTATGATTAACAACAGGATCACGCCTTCTTGCTTACCCGATCGCAGCATCAAATGTACACTTTTTTCCCGAAAAGTTGGTCGCGAAAAAGAAAATCGCCTATTTTCCCGGAAATTAATAGAAGGAATTTGCCACAAATGGCCTTTAGCCTGCGCGCGGACTTCTCTTATTTTCTTTGCTGGCTTTTATAGTCCGCATTCGCCAAAAATTACATATGAAGTGTCGCGAAAAATATCCCTTCCAAAATCGCGAAAATTTCCTGTAACAAGAACTTAGAACTTAAAATCAATTACACCCAAATGGATTTCTTTAGGTAGTCGGTGATGAAGAAAATCGAGTTGAAAGTTGGTTTTTTAGATTGATTTTTCAGTAGCTTAATCATTATTAGAAAACGCTTTCAATTTCATTTCTATAAGAACACATTTCCTGTTTATTATTTCTTTGATGAACAAGGTCACATATGTATTAAAATAGTACTGATTTTTTTATATATTTTCCTTGTTGTGATTTTTATAATTAACTCTCAAGGGAACAGAACTAGAAGCCGTTCCTTTGTTTTCCCGGTCCTTTTGGCTAGCAAATTTAATAAAATTGTTAGTTCAATTGTAGTCAGATCTGTTAGCCTTTTTTCCAGATGTCAGTTTCTGGGCTAACGAATCGAGGAATCAACTAATAAAAGGATGCGACGAATAATAAAAAAGAGGCATAAATACATTCCCCGGCCGAAACCGTTTCAATACGAAATTATTTTCTGTGAAACTGAAAGATCAGACGGGAAAAATTAAACGTATTTTACCTTCGACAATTTTAGGTCATGATTCAGTTTTTTTTTCTTTTCGAGACGGATCGTATTGCAGAAATTAAACATCATAGTGAAAATAGCAAGTTGCAGCATAAATAAATTAGACATATTCACGCCATAAAATATGAACGATAGATCAATTTTGAATAGCAGCAACAGTCAACATGAATCAAGATCAGCGTTTCTTAGTCGATTTTTCCTCCCAATTTAAAATCGGGAATGGAAGCGGAATAAGAGGGTCGTGAAGGGGTAAAATGGGAGCTGGGATTTGCCTTTTTTAGAGGCTGGGAAATGGGATTTTGTGCACTGGGACTGAGATTCATGAAACAAAAACAATAGAAAAATGGGAATGGGATTTCAATTTGAGCAACACAGGCTGGGATTGTGGGATTTGAGCTGGGATTTGAAAAAAAAAAAACAATTTGCTGGGAAATGGGATTAGGACCCCTCCTTCACGACCCTCGAATAAGACGAACAATGAATGAGGAAAAACGGAGTCTAAAAAAAATAGGAAATGAACAAGGAATATCATTAAACGTCTGGAAAGAATAGCACATCATTGGCAGAAGGAAGTTTATCTTTGAGTCATCTTCATTCATCTAACAGAAATTTCAACAGAAAGCCAAGATTTGAGATTTATTTTCATGGTTCAGTTTTACATGTAATCGTCACCGTCCGCGGCGGTACTTGAAATTTTCCTACTTTCATTCTTATCAGAAATATTGTCCCGGCCAAAAATATCCGATAACGTCAGTAAGTGCCTATATATAGAGCTTTTTCTGATTATGCCAACAATTTCAGTTTGTGTCCGTCAATATAAGTATCTCTTAGTCATGAAAGAAAGCCTTTTTTATCTATGATACGCATTGAAGAGACGGAGGCGAAGAAATATAGCAAACAGATAGCAAACTATATATCGTCTTTGGCTGAAAACATCACACGGTTGCTTTATACTGACCAGGCATGATAATTAGATTTTATTGTGCCACTAGGGTCCGTTTAATCTCTAATCATTAAACTCCCCGTCTCTGCTTCTCCCTACCTCCCTGCTCCCCGCACCCCGCACCCCCACCCGCGTGTGTGCATGCTGTGCGGAAAATATGCGCCAGAGTTTCCACGCAGTACTGATCTTCACTTGTCAGCGCATGTATCAGCAGAAGTGAACAGTAGACATGACAGCAAACAAAAAGAATTTCGCTTTGAAAATCCTTGGAAATTAACTCTGGAAATTAACTACAAGTAACGGTTTTCTTTTCATCACTTATAACTGCGGTGTATGGCGGGGCCTTCCGGTTGCGGACAAAATGTCTTAATCGTAAAATGAGAAGTCCAGGATCGAAAAGATAATCCAAAACCAGAAAATGAGTTGAGATGTACAAAACATGAAGTCGAAAAATTAATCGAAGTCGAAACTAGGAGTAGACACTTACCAGCCGTATCATCAATGTGGTCTCATTCTTCGCAGCCTTTTGCGGGTAATCGCGGAACGTTGGTTACCCAACGTATCGGAGTTTTTTTCCTCACTTGTTAGACTTCTAAAGGACGTCGATTCTGCCTCGTTTGACAACACAGAATTCGTATTTCGCCGCCATGATGAATATGCGAGGACGCTCTCAACTTTATGGTGAAGACTCTCGTCGAAACTTACTGCGGTGTACCTCCCGGGTGGAGGGGAAGGGGGGAGGGGGGGAGGGGGGAGGGGGGTGAGGGGTGGTATTCCCGATCGAAAGATTTTTTGGGGGTTGAAATTTTCGACAAGGAAAAGATATATTCAGATGGTATGATGTATAAATAAACACAAACATTCAATTTTTATGTGTTATATCATAGTAATCCTTTCTGGAAATTTTAAGGCCCGAAAATTCAGCATGGGATTTTTTTGGGGTTAATTTTTGGTCCAGGGATTTTTTTGGGTTTTGTTGGAAGCTCTAGGGATTTTTGGGGGGTTTGATTTTTGCTCCCATTCGACTCATCCCCGTCACTTGAAATTCGAATAACCTCTCCTGGGTTTATACCAGCAGTAATCGGAGATTATGGAGACGAGTTCGAAGGAATTTCCGGCGGAAATGAGCGCCTGAAAAAAGCAATAGGGGCGGCCACAAAACATGAAAACAGTAAAAGCAGCAAATCCCCCGGTGGGGGTACTCAACAAAGCAGATCGTGGGTAATAAGGTGGTAATTCGTGGCAATTCACATTCTCATTGCCACGAATTACCACTTTATTACCCACGATCTGCTCCCGTACGGCCTCGTGGCTCAAGTGGTAGAGCGACGGAAGATCTACTCTGGAGGTCGTGGGTTCGAATCTCACCGAGGTCAAAGATTTTTTTGTTTTGAATTCCTCGTGTGGTCCCTCATTTCCTTACTAGGGCTAACGCACTGTACAGGGGAATTTATGGGTTTACCTTAGCACTATAATTTACACACAGAGTTAATTCTCTGATTTCTTGTTTGTTTCACCAGTGCTACGTGGCTCAACATTTATTTTTTATTTTTTTTTTTTAATACAGTTGCCCTGCAAATTAGCACAAACGCTATTCGAGGCATGCAGGGAAAAGTAATGTAATTGAAAATAATAAAGGTAAGACAATATTACAATACAAAAGCTGATCTGTAGAGTTACAGATTCTTCAGATTATTTTAAAGCTTTAGATAAAATCATGATATTGGTGGCAGACACGGGAAATAAATTCAATATGCAAATTATAACATTTTCATTTGCTTAATATCACAAAGTATTTAGGGAACATCAATACATATATAGTCATCTGTTTTCTGAAGAATCTCCAGAAGAATTTGTTTGATTTTCGATTTGAATTGAGATTTCCTCAACGATTTAAGAGGTTTAGGTAGTCCGCGGTTCCATATCATAGCACCAGTTCTCGCAAATGATTTTTCATTTTTCCGTTCGGGAGTACTCAACATAATAATTTTGGTTTGATGCAGACCTGGTTCTATAGTTATGTACATCGGTCGTTAGTCTGAACATACTTCTCAGATTACTTGGAACAGTTTGGTGATAAACGTCATGCATCAACAGCGAAAAACGCGCAGTCAAAATTTAAAAAGGTTAATGGTAGAGTCCTCGTTTGCTGGAAGAAGGGAATGGCATGGTCCGTAGGTTAAGCGAAAAATATCAATCGAAGAGCTCTTTTCTGAAGAATCAATAATTTATTTGTATGAACTTTAGCACCTTGGCCCCAAGCACATATACCATAGATTAGATAGGGCGAAATTAGGGACTGAAAGATAGTCAAGAGAGTTTGACGAGGAACAAAATGCCTTAACTTTGCTATAACACCAACGCATTTACTGATTTTTCCAGATATGTGCTCAATATGGTGTTTCCAGGAGAGATCAGCATCAATATAAACTCCTAGGTATTGAACATATTCCTTCATCTCAAGAAGTTTGTGTGAATTTGTTTCAATATCAAGAACAGTAATGCGTGGAATAAATGGTAAGGATTTTTGACGCAGACGAAAAATTACAAAGTTTGATTTCTTAATATTTAAAGTGATAGCTTATTGGCCTTCAGCCGAATCACAAAGATTTCCAAGTTCGGTGTTAATTTTGATTTGAAGTTCGCGTAAGTTTTTATTAGAATACAACATGCTAATGCTACCGGCAAACAAATAAAATTTGAGTGACACAGCTTGGTTTGTCAATATCATTAATATACAGGAGGAATAAAAGTGGTCCAAGCACTGAACCCTGTGGGACCCCACAGAGTGTTAGTTCTTGGTTTGATATAGTGTCATTAACAAGTGTTGTTTGTTTACGGTTTGTTTTAAACCATATAACCACAACACCCCTGATACCATAATTGTAGAGCTTAGATAAAAGAATACTATGATTCACTGTATCAAAAGCTTTTTTAAGATCAATAAAAATTCAATAAATTTTTCTTGGTCCATGTTGCATTGTATGGTGTTAATAATATCAAGTATTGCGTGTTGGGTATTATGTTTAGTACGAAACCCGTATTGTGAGGCAAATAGGATGTCATATTTGTCAATAAATTTACTGAGTCTAGTAAACATGAGTTTATCAAAAATTCTGTTATCAACAGACAGAAGGGAGATTGGGTGATAGTTTCCTGCCTCCGTGGCATCATCTGCCTTAAAAACGGGAATTGTTTTAGCAAGTTTAAGTTTATCTGAATAAATTCCACATGAGATAAATTGGTTAAAAATATTTGTTAAAGGTTCACTTATAATATATATATATATATTTACCCATTTTAAGAAGTTTAATAGGACACGAATAAAGCCCGTAAGCTTTATTATTTGATAACAGACTGATTTCACTCACAAGTGAATTAAGTGAATTAAGTGAGTTAACCCGTGAATACACGCATGCGTAATGAGCGGGTTGTCGGTAACGGAGAGAGATATTCAAATGAGCACTCGCTTACTCGCTCACTCATTCCTTCCATCAGCTGTAAACTTAGTGACGTAATGCTTTGTTATGAATGCGTTTCGTAACAAGAACAGCGTGAATCCAGAGATAACAATAACTAATTTGTTGTAAACGAATATAAACAACAATTAGCTTAAAGATGTTTCGCATTTGAATTCTTTAATAATGCGACATAAAATCGATCTAAAAGGATTTTCTGATCGAGAATGGTACAAATAAATGTTGCGCTACGTAGCACTGGTGATACAAACAAGGAATCAGATAATTGACTGTGTGTAAATTATAGTGCTGAGGTCAACCCATAAATTTCCCTAGCCCTAGTAAGAAAATGAGGGACCACACGAAGGAAACACTGGACGAAAAAATGGATTTACTCAGGTTTGCAAGTTGAGCAAATATGTAGCAAATTTGGGGCTCCAAATTTGAACCGAATTTGCGCTTGGTGTAAACTTAACGTGAACATAAATATTTGTTCCGGTTGAATTCACGTGCAAATGTGACGTAAATGTTGATATTTGCATCAAATTTGCCTCACTTTTGCTACCGAGGCAAATTTCTAACTTTCACATACAATTGCCAAACATTTGCTTCCTGCGCAAAAATATCACGTTTACTGGTGTTGGAAATCCAGGCAAATGCGGTGCAAAACAATTTGTTTACACTGATCTGTTTCCTAACATTTACTTACGGGACAAATCAGTACATTTGCGTTTCATTTACTCTCATTTGCAAAATAAGCGAAGCTGTTTATTTGCTATTAATTTGCATTGATGTCAAACAAAAACGATTACTTTAATTTTGCTCACATTTGATAAGGAGCAAATACGTAACTTTGCAAGGCGGTACACTATATGTCCCCATACACCACGTAACAAAGAACGACGCTGACCATTTTCAACGAGGACTCCCAGACTCTCTCTCGCATTTGGTTCATGTCAATCGACACCTTTCCAGTTGGAGCCAATTGGGAAGAATGCTAATAATATTTTAGCCTTGTATTGGCTCAGGTTTGAGCTGTTGACAGCAAAAGAGCTTTCTATTCTTCCCTGGTGGATTTGAATTCACGCGGTCGATATTTTCGTTCTTTCCGTTCTGCGACGTTTGAATAAATTCGCTTCGATCATTCTGGGACGCCAAGCACCAAAAAAAACCTAGCGAGCACAAGAGCCCCAAAGACAACAATCTTCGACTGGACGCAACCCTGGGAGTTTTTATTCGGTAAATTCGACCGCGCGATGGTTTTGGCGCCACAAAGTTCGGTTGAAGAATCCACGCCAGAAAGGGAAACTAGGGCAGCTAGTAGGTCTGGATATTCGGAATGTTCTCCTGGCAGTACGAGTGCAGACTGTTATCCGTTTTCTTCGCCTTCCCTGATTCCTGATTCCCCTGATTCCAAGCTCTCCGCCAGACACTGAAAGAAGGTCTCGACCTGGCCTCAGCGATCAATCGAGAAGATGCTAGTGGTGATGATTTTACAGCTGAGCTGTATGTCCAAGCAAGAAGCCTATTTAGAAAGGCAGACGTATAATACGGCCGAACGGCTAGAAAAAGAAGCGGCCGAAAAAGAGCGGGAAAGACCACGAAAAAGCAAGCGATTGCCAAAAGTGTTGTCGGTAAGCCTTCTTGCTGATATAGTTTTCAAATAACAAGTGTTATTTAATTTAATTGTATATGTATGTGGTTCAACATTCCTTTTTGCTTTGAAAATTTTTAAACTAAAGAAAAATTCAAACCCAAACATTTCAGGACAATGTGGTCACTCGTCATGGTACACATGCTTCAAGATCTGACTAAACTGACTAAACTGCCGTCACTCACAGAATGTACCAGAGCTAAGATCTCACAAATTCAAACCCAAAAACAGCCAACACAGTGCAATTATAATCATGGTAATTTCAAGGCCAAACAGCACAGTGCAATTTTGTCGAATCTTGAAGCATGTGCACCATGACGAGTGATCACAATTGTCCTAAAAGATTAACAGTTGTTTGGCCTTGAAATTGCCATGATTATAATTGCACTGTGTCGGCTGTTTTTAGGTTTGATTTTGTAAGATCTTACATGTAGGTCTGGTACATTCTGTGAGTGATGGCAGTTATAATTTTGTCAGATCTTGAAGCATGCGCACCATACTGAATGACCACATTGTCCTAAAAAGTTAAGAGTTGTTTGGCCTTGAAATTACCATGATTATAATTGCACTGTGTTGGCTGTTTTTGGGTTTGATTTTGTGAGATCTTAGCACTGGTACATTCTGTGAGTGACGGCAGTTTAGTCAGATCTTGAAGCATGTGTACCATGACGAGTGACCACATTGTCCTAAAAAATTGAGAGTTGTTTGCCCCCCTGAAATTGCCATGATTATAATTGCACTGTGTTGTTTGGCCTTGAAATTACCATGATTATAATTGCACTGTGTTGGCTGTTTTTGGGTTTGAATTTGTGAGGTCTTAGCTCTGGTACATGTACATTCTGTGAGTGACGGCAGTTTAGTCAGATCTTGAAGCATGTGTACCATGACGAGTGACCACATTGTCCTAAAAAATTGAGAGTTGTTTGCCCCCTGAAATTGCCATGATTATAATTGCACTGTGTTGTTTGGCCTTAAAATTACCATGATTATAATTGCACTGTGTTGGCTGTTTTTGGGTTTGAATTTGTGAGATCTTAGCTCTGGTACATTCTGTGAGTGACGGCAGTTTAGTCAGATCTTGAAGCATGTGTACCATGACGAGTGACCACATTGTCCTAAAAAATTGAGAGTTGTTTGCCCCCTGAAATTGCCATGATTATAATTGCACTGTGTTGTTTGGCCTTGAAATTACCATGATTATAATTGCACTGTGTTGGCTGTTTTTGGGTTTGAATTTGTGAGGTCTTAGCTCTGGTACATGTACATTCTGTGAGTGACGGCAGTTTAGTCAGATCTTGAAGCATGTGTACCATGACGAGTGACCACATTGTCCTAAAAAATTGAGAGTTGTTTGCCCCCTGAAATTGCCATGATTATAATTGCACTGTGTTGTTTGGCCTTAAAATTACCATGATTATAATTGCACTGTGTTGGCTGTTTTTGGGTTTGAATTTGTGAGATCTTAGCTCTGGTACATTCTGTGAGTGACGGCAGTTTAGTCAGATCTTGAAGCATGTGTACCATGACGAGTGACCACATTGTCCTAAAAAATTGAGAGTTGTTTGCCCCCTGAAATTGCCATGATTATAATTGCCATGATTATAATTGCACTGATTATAACTTGCAGGGTAACTGTATTTAAGTTTATATGCCTAATAAAGTTTTGTTTGTTACTGTGTTGTTTGGCCTTGAAATTACCATGATTATAATTGCACTGTGTTGGCTGTTTTTGGGTTTGATTTTGTGAGATCTTAGCTCTGGTACATTGTGTGAGTGATGGCAGTTTAGTCAGATCTTGAAGCATGTGTACCATGACGAGTGACCACATTGTCCTAAAAAATTGAGAGTTGTTTGCCCCCTGAAATTGCCATGATTATAATTGCACTGTGTTGTTTGGCCTTGAAATTACCATGATTATAATTGCACTGTGTTGGCTGTTTTTGGGTTTGAATTTGTGAGATCTTAGCTCTGGTACATTCTGTGAGTGACGGCAGTTTAGTCAGATCTTGAAGCATGTGTACCATGACGAGTGACCACATTGTCCTAAAAAATTGAGAGTTGTTTGCCCCCTGAAATTGCCATGATTATAATTGCACTGTGTTGTTTGGCCTTGAAATTACCATGATTATAATTGCACTGTGTTGGCTGTTTTTGGGTTTGAATTTGTGAGATCTTAGCTCTGGTACATTCTGTGAGTGACGGCAGTTTAGTCAGATCTTGAAGCATGTGTACCATGACGAGTGACCACATTGTCCTAAAAAATTGAGAGTTGTTTGCCCCCTGAAATTGCCATGATTATAATTGCACTGTGTTGTTTGGCCTTGAAATTACCATGATTATAATTGCACTGTGTTGGCTGTTTTTGGGTTTGAATTTGTGAGATCTTAGCTCTGGTACATTCTGTGAGTGACGGCAGTTTAGTCAGATCTTGAAGCATGTGTACCATGACGAGTGACCACATTGTCCTAAAAAATTGAGAGTTGTTTGCCCCCTGAAATTGCCATGATTATAATTGCATTGTGTTGTTTGGCCTTGAAATTACTATGATTATAATTGCACTGTGTTGGCTGTTTTTGGGTTTGAATTTGTGAGATCTTAGCTCTGGTACATTCTGTGAGTGACGGCAGTTTAGTCAGATCTTGAAGCATGTGTACCATGACGAGTGACCACACTGTCCTAAAAAATCGAGTTGTTTGCCCCCTGAAATTGCCATGATTATAATTGCTCTGTGTCGGCTGTTTTTAGGTTTGATTTTGTGAGATCTTAGTTCTAGTAGATTCTGAAAGCGACAATAGCCTTGTTAGACCTCAAGGCATGACTGTGTACTGTAATGAAGGACCACATATTGTTCCAAATAAAGAGTGATTTTGCCTTGAAATTGCCATGTTCATAGTTTAGCTGTGCCAACTGCTTTAGGACACTAAATGTACATGTATGTGGTCCTTGATCATGTGGTAAACATGCTTTGAGGTAACATTCCATGAGTGATGGCACTTTTGTCAGACCTTGTATCATGTGCATCAACTTATAACAATATGTTATAAATTAAGAGTGAAATGTCCATGTCCATAATTGAGTAGTGCCAACAGTTTTAGGGTTTGATTTTTCAATAGTGCAGTGATAACATACAGTGTATGCATGTACATACAGTTGAATTTGACATGCATTTTAAATCTCTTCCTTGCTGGATTTCTAATAATAATACAATAAATAATAATATTATCATTTCTTTGTTAATATACAATATATATGGTAATGAATGAAAATAAAAACACAGGAAAATGAAAATTGAACTACAGTGTACAATGCATGTAACTAGCATGTTCTAACACTTTTCCATTTCAAACAGCTGTGATGCGAGTCCATTTGCGTACCAAAATGAGGCAGCAGAAAAATGTTGACAAAAAGAAGCAGAAGTATTAGTGTTGCAGGAGCCGCGGAAGAGAAGTAGAAAGAATACGGTAAGCAAAAGATGTTTAATGCCTGCAGTAAACACAATTTTTTTTTACTGTGAACACTCCAGTTATACATTGCCGGTTTGTCCTCAAACATTTTTATTTTGAAATGGGTAAATTAATATTACCTACTGTGTCATATACGATTTGCTGGCCGGGAGGTCTGTACTGGGAAAAACTGGACCCAAGGGCAGTTTTTTCCCAATATGGCCCGACCTACACTGTAGGCCAGCAAGTAACATAATAATTTTTTCTCTGTGGGAATATTGGTTTAATTTGTACATACTTGTAAAAGCCATATGTCTGGCAGAAATGTGAACTCTAACAGTAAAACCGAAGTCATTATTGCTTAATTATATTTCTTTTTACATTGTTAAGTGTTTTACATTCTAGGTACAAAAATTTTGTAGCTGTACATTCTAAAAATTCGGAACAGTCTGTATATGGGGTCCAGATGGGAATATCAGGACCTCTAGAGAGTGTGTCCTTAACCAATCAAATTCAAGGATTTAGTAGTATGGACTGCTGCGATACAACAAAAAAAAAATAAACATTTTATATTATTTTAATGATAAATCAATATCACAACCTTGTAATCATTTTCAACCATCCCTTTACAGTCTAAGGTAAAATTATTAATCACTACATTGTACATACACATGTAGATCAGCCTCCCTTGCCCTCTTCCCCAAAAATTTTTATTTAATTTGGACTAGCAAGAAAGACCTTTGTAGTTGTAAAAACTGATTTTTATATGCACCCTGTTATACACATTTATCTAGAAGTAAAAAAAAATTGTCTGTAAACAACCTTATGAGTAATGGCTCATAAATTGTTGTGCAATATATTCATTCATCGTCTTGGGTTGTGGGTTTCACAGTAACACTGTAATTTCATTGCTCAGTTACTTATTTGTGCTTAGTTAATTCTAGATTTTCATCTTTTACAGAAATGAATTAAGCGGGTAAAAGCATTAAAGGAATGGACATCGATGCAACAAGAAGATAAAGAAAAATAAAACGTCTGCCTGACGATGGACTATATGTCATCTGGGGAGTCCATTTCGGAGCCTGAGGGTGAAACCAATGGCAGCACATCGGGTTTAGATGTAGAAAACAAACAGTAGAAACATGTGTGTCAGACCCCTCCCTTGTAGGAGCACAGAACTTGATGATTTGATGAAGAGCCTTGACCGTATAACTAAGTGCCGAAGAAGTATAGGGGGACCATGCAAACATGGTTTTTGAAACGAGTCAAGGGCCATCATCAACCTGGGAGAAACCAGAAGATGCCCCTGACTTTGCATTGTCAGCACTCCTCAGTTAAGGAACTGGGTCATGAAATAGAATGCAAACCAGTTTAATCATTGTTTCACAGGAGCATCTCTATCCTGTGTTTGTGTGGGGGACTGTGTTTTTAAATGGCTGTGTCGGTTATGAATTCAATTTCTAAATGCAACATTTAGTGCTTTTTTAATGGTTAAAATCATGAAACAAAAACACTCAAACACATGAATACAATGTTTAAAACTTTGAAGTTTGACTTTCACTCTGTCAAACTTCAAGTTTCTAAAACCGCTGTTGCAAACTTTAAATCAACAAAACAAACACATAACAACAAAGTATTCATGTTTTTGAGTGTTTTTGTTTTATTGTAATCTTTAAAAAGTGCTAATTGATATTGCATTTTGAACAGCTAAATATTATTCATAACTGACACAGCCATTTAAAAGCACAGTCTCCTACACAAACACAGGTTTGGTTTATTGGTGTTCAAACTCTAGAAAGCCAGGAGCCCATTACCAGGGGCATACAAATGCCATAAATTTGTGCAATGGCATTTTTACCAGTAGGTTAATTTTGAGATAAGCTTTTCCCTTTCCCGCAAAAATAATTTTTTCTGATTCTTATGTGGACGAGTTGTCATAGTTATTTATTACATTTACGGTAAACGTATATTATCAATGCAATTTCTTGTGATTGGCTTTCAATTCCAAAACCAATTTGCGGGAAAGGCTTATAGTCTAAAAATAAACCATCTTGCAAAAATGCCATTTCATAGGCGCAGTATGGCAGTCGCATGCTCCAGGTAATGAGTTCCTGAGAAAGCTCAGTAAAATTAATGATGGCTAAATTGTCTACAGAGCAAACAAGTTTGACTTTACAGACTACACGTACATTAAGCTTCCATTTGCATGAATTTTCCATGACCTGCTCCTTCGACAATTATGGGATTTGGTGCATAAAAGGCCAGTGTACACTTTCATAGGTTCTATTTCAGTTTCACTAGGAATAGCCTTGTTTTTTGCACTCCATTTTACTCAAGAAACATTCCCATTTCACCATACTGCTTTGTGGTTTCTTTTTGTTTGGACAAGGTTATGAGATATGATGTCATAAGTAGATGTGGTTTTATAGTGAAAGAATCCTATGGAACTTATCTTCTAAATGCCAACAGAACTCAGGGATAAAAAAAAAACATGGGTATTTGTTTCTCAAGGCCACATGCAAAAAGTGAGGCAAATCCAAACAAACATTCACCCAAAATTACATTTTCATCAAGATAGGCCCTTTATGCACCCCCCCCCCCCCAATTATTTTTGGCTTCCAAGAAGCAGTCTTCCAATTACATAATAATTTATTATCAAACAGATATGCAGATAAACAAGGCACTTAGTATCTTGCATGCATGCACCGCAAACAAACACAATTATCAAAAATAATATCTTCCATTTCAGTTATATTTGCAATTTGTTCTTAAGTCTGGTTAACTTTGCAAACCGATCATAAGCCTCACATTTCAGTTTGATTGGTGTCGTGTGGTGTAGATACGTGAAATATCTTCAGATTCTTGGGATCAATAAACCTGCTTTTCAGCAACTATTTGTATTTATCGGCATTGAATTGAAGTGTTAATGAATCTGCAGACTACATGCAGCACGTCTTTTGTGAGACGATTTATTTGCATTTGTGGATGGTTTGAAATGCTATTTTGGTCACAATAACATAAACTAAAGCTGTAAAATAAGTGATTGTACCACACAACACTGGTTGAACTGAAATACAAGGCTTTCATACATTCAATCTGCCGTTTGGAAAAATAATAAGCCCTGAGCCTTATTAACTCTGCCTACATTTAGAGAATATCATGGATTTCTTCAGCAAATGTTTCCAATACAAGCAACTGACCTGGTAAAAAAGAGCTGCTGAGTACCTGTAAAAAGAGCTGCTTGTGGGTCGCATGTAGTTTGTTTGCAGTGCATGCCAGGAAGAAAGTAATCTCCTTTGAGTATATGTGCACAGATCAGGTTTTTTTTAACTTCCCCCTCCCAACTCCTCTCTTTTAAGCCCCCCGAATTACATAAGCCCCAGGGGCTAATAGAGTTTTTACTGTGTGTTCAAATTGAAGAATAACCTGTATTTAGGGCTTTTTGTATGCACCTGTTGAAATGATTCCTGATTGAATTGAGCTCATGTAACATGTAGCATTTTACCACCCAGTTAAATCGTGTAAAAGAATTATTTTGTAACAGTGTATTATTTCGTAGTTGATCTATTCTCAACGTGATTCGACATTGTAAATACGGTTGACAACGTGATTTGGTTTAGTTAGATAGTTATTGAATTAATTAAAGTAATTTCATTTATGACTTGAATTTATTGTTACTGCAGTGTGGTGTAGACATTAATTGAGCAAATATATATGTCGAAAACTGACTCACCGATCACATTTACTGTCCTAGGGAAAATATTTTTTTTCATCCCATTTCTAGAGCATAAAGTGGAAAAATGATTCTTTGATCACATTTACCACCCTGAGCAAATACGTGGAAAATGCCGAAGTCTTTGATCACTTTTACCACCCTGGGCAAATACGTTGAAAAATGATTCTTTGAACACATTTACCACCCTGAGCAAATACGTGTGGAAAAATGATTCTTTGAACACATTTACCACCCTGAGCAAATATGTGGAAAAATGATTCTTTGAACACATTTACCACCCTGAGCAAATACGTGTGGAAAAATGATTCTTTGAACACATTTACCACCCTGAGCAAATATGTGGAAAAATGATTCTTTGATCACATTTACCACCCTGAGCAAACACGTGGAAAAATGATTCTTTGAACATATTTACCACCCTGAGCAAATACGTGGAAAAATGATTCTTTGAACACATTTACCACCTGAGCAAATAAGTGGAAAAATGATTCTTTGAACACATTTACCACCCTGAGCAAATACGTGGAAAAATGATTCTTTGATCACATTTACCACCCTGAGCAAACGCGTGGAAAAATGATTCTTTGAACACATTAACCACCTGAGCAAATAAGTGGAAAAATAATTCTTTGAACACATTTACCACCCTGAGCAAATCCGTGGAAAAAATGATTCTTTGAACACATTTACCACCCTGGGCAAATTATGTTCAAAAATGATACTTTGATCAAATTTTCCACTTCAGGCAAAGTACATACAAAATTTCACTTTTGATATCGTATTTGCTACCCTGGCAAATGCCTAGAAAAAAACAAACTTTACACTATTTTTATGCATGGGAGTAAATTTAAAGCAAATATGGAATTTACCAGCTTTGCCATGATAGCAAAATTGGGGCAAAATCAGATCGTTGTCTTGAAGTAAATTTGAGCAAATGTGAGCAAATGTGGAATTTGCCATACGTTTGCTGCACATTTGCTATACAGGAAAATCCGTTTTTTCGTCCAGTGAAAGGAAAAATTCATTGACCTCGGTGGGATTCGAACCCACAACCTCCGGATTAGATCTTCCGTCGCTCTACCGCTTGAGCCACGAGGCCGTACGGGAGCAGATAGTGGGTAAAAAGGTGGCAATTCGTGGCAACGAGAATGTGAACTGAGAGTACAAATAAATGCTGAGCCACGTAGCACTGGTGATACAAACAAGGAATCAGAGAATTAACTCTGTGTGTAATATGTAGTGCTAAGGTCAACCCATAAATTTCCCTGTGCTGAGCGTTAGCCAAGGCACATAATTTCTCTGTACTGAGCGTTAGCCCTAGTAAGAAAATGAGGGACCACACGAGGGAAAGGAAAAACTATTTGACCACCAGTGCTACGTGGCTCAACATTTATTTTTACCCTTCACATTCTCATTGCCACGAATTACCACCTTATTACCCACGATCTGCTCCCGTACGGCCTCGTGGCTCAAGCGGTAATTTACACACAGAGTTAATTCTCTGATTCCTTGTTTCTAATTGAGACACGCCTTTTGATGCATATCTACCTTTGAATAACAAAATTTTACTCTTAATTGACAATGTGTTCCTCGATGGCCTTGTGGGCTAAGGCGCCGGATTTGCACTCGGGAGGCCCGGGCCCCGTGACTCTTCTTCTTCTTCTTCTTCTTCTTCTTCTTTTTTCTCGAACTGGACATTAATTGGGTCCGACCAAACGAATGTAACATTTCAACGCAACATCTTGAAACTTTGTTGCGCGCAACGTTTGGCCACCCTGTTGCAACATTCTGCAACATGTTGGAGGCCCTGCTAGGGTAAATTCCGACAGGCGACATGAGCCAAAAAGTAGCGACAGCACGTAAAATGAAATTGCGACAAAAGACAATCTTTCTCGGCACAATTCCGACAGCGACATCAAAGCCGAGAATTAGCGACAAAGAACGGTGGTTTGATATTTTTTCGCCAATTTAAGGTCCTTGAGGACCCTTGAGGTTACCTTGAGGGTCTCGTGAGCTTTACGCAAATCCACAACTCCCTGGGAGACCTGGGACCCTGGGAAGCGACAGCAACGCCTGGGAAGCGACAGCAATGCCAGGCTCAAACCACCGACCTATCAAACGAAAGTTAAACGCGCTAACCACTAAACCACCGCGCCTCCACGATTTATCAGGTCAGTTGTCTAAAAATGTTGTACGCAGGTCAGTTACCATGAATGGCTATAGTAGCATGTTACGTGTTTGACGCGCACCGAACGATAACTGAGCTATTTTAGAACTGTAGGCGTTTCTTTATAACGTACCATTATCCACTTTTTCTAAAATTCCGACAAACTATGTTCGTTCTATTTCCGACAGCGACGTGAAGCATTGATAAAACACCGACATGAGACATTTTAAAATTCAGACAAGCGACACGGGACCCTCCCTGGCAGGGCCTCATGTTGGATGGTATTGGATCAAGTTTGAAAATGGTCAAATTTTTATTGCAACATTTTTGGATTTTGCATAATGTTGTACTCGCCACGTTCACGCAACATTGTTGCATTAGGGCATGCGCGCTAGGTCCATATGCTATTTCAAAGCGCCAGAGGTATTATAGGTTTTCGTCAGGAGCCCATTGGCTCCTGTTTTCGTCTTTAAACATGGCGGACAATAATGCCCAAATTGAACAATCTAAAAAGAAAACACTAAGGAAGTGGACAGTAACCCTTCTCTTCTCTTCTCTTCTCTTAATCCATTGCCGAGTTTTACCTCTTTTGCTTACTCTTTCATCATCATCCGCTGGAAGTAGTGCCAGAGAAAAAAAAGTTAAAATTCGACTCCGATATGTCCGATATCGATACCACACAAAGTCCTCCATATTTAATATGGCGTTTACGTCCGAACGTGCCAGGAGCCTGGGGCACATAAACATCGACAAACCCATGAAATGTTGCAAGCAGGTGTTGCGCGCGTTTGGCCAGCTCCTTCGGAACAGGATCCAACAATGTTACAAGATATTGCGTTGAAATGTTGCGCTCGTTTGGCCGGGCCTTTTTGAAAGTAATTCCTTTCTTTTTTTGCTTTCGTCAAAAATCCTTACGGTTAATTTTAAAAATATATATATCGAACCGTGTCAGTGTGAAAACATATTAAAGCTTACCGAAATATTGCGTTACGTGTTAGCATTTCTTATTCAAGGGTTTCGATGGGTTGGCTCTAAACTTAGGAAACTTTGATCTTGTTTTGGATTATCTTTTCGATTCTGGACTTCTCATTTTACGATTTGGACATTTTGTTCAGTTGCAATAACAACGAAACGGCTGTCCACGGTTGCGATCCTACTTTATCGGTTTCTGTTGTGATGGTGTCTCGTAAAGTCTATTTTTATTTTACGTCTATTTTTTTTACGTAGTCAGATCATCAGTCCTGCAGTTTATCAGTATGATACAAAAGCAAGGCTGATTAAACGGTACGGAAATTGCATTCGAATCCAATATTTCGAAAGGCACAGCCTTTCTTCTTCAGAGTCTCACAGGTTTTTTTTTTCGTATATATTTTAGGATAGCTGGGAACGAGCGCGAAGCGCGAGCGGGGGTTCCCGTCTTTCCCCGCGCGCCCGTCCGCGCGCTCCAGACTCGCCCCGGACTCCGTTTCTCAAGTTTCGCGAGAGACTGGGGACGAGGCAGCTTCTGACCAATCATCACCGATCATATAAATGACGTCTTTGCTACATGACACTAATGACAGCCCGAGTTCGATTTGCGACTTTCTAAATTTTCTGCACGTTTCGGCTGGAAAAAAAAAAACACAAGAATATTGGACGTATTCTACCGGCCAGAATTCAACATGCCTCGTTCTTCGAGAGTTCATCCTTTGCGACCGAACGATCGACCTCAAAATCGTCTGGACTCCTATCCTGAAAAATCAACGTACTGTGTGAAATACTTCATGTTTTTCATGAATGTTTTATTCTGGACCGTAAGTTGTTTGATCCTGGCTATTGCTGTTTATGCCATGGTTGAAAAACAAGAAATTTACGGCCAAATAAGTCGTCTTACTACCGATCCTGCAGTGCTTTTGTTGTCGATTGGTCTTGTGATGTTTATCATCTCCTTCGCTGGTTGCTTAGGCGCCCTGAGAGAGAATACATGTCTGCTCAAATTTTATTCCTGTTTGCTGGGGTTGATGTTGTTGTTAGAAATCGCAGCTGCTATCCTTGGGTATGTCTACTCCGGTAAAGTAAAGAACGAGATGCATAATGCTTTTACAATGATGATCGACAATTATTTGGATGATCCGGATCTACAATTAGTTATAGATACCGTGCAAAAAGAGCTCAAGTGTTGTGGCTCTGAAACGTACACCGACTGGGAAAGAAATGTCTACTATAACTGTTCATCTCCAGCGGTGGAGAGCTGTGGCGTTCCTTATTCCTGTTGCATATCAGATGAGGTGAACTCGCAATGTGGATTTGGTACTTTGGCGATGCCAAAGAGTGCGGCCGTAAATATTATTTATACGCAAGGTTGCTTGAAAGGCGTAGAAGATTGGTTTCGCAATAATTTAGTTTTAATGGCGTCCATTGCAGCTTGTTTACCTGTCATGCAGCTTATTGGATTCTGTTTTGCAAGGCGACTGACCAATGATATAAATGACATACTGGCCATGCAGGGAAGAAACTAACTTACTCAGAGTGTCTAAATGTAAGCTAATGCCGGAAAATACGATTTTGGGCTTACTATATTAACGTCTATCAACCTCAGACATCAATCATATGTCGTTCCAACACCGCCAAAATTCAATCTTTGCTCTTTCTGCACACCAAGAAGCATTCACTTAAAATCATTTAAATGACAACTTCAAACATGCAGACTATTCTATTCAAACATTCAAAATCTAGTTATAAATAACATGCAAAAATTCACAACAAACAAGCGGATGTTTAATTGAAACATTCGAAATTCACTTAAAACATACACATTCACAAGTGGATATTAAATTCAAACATTTAATTCAGACATACAACTTTCACTTGAACATTCGACATTGAATTCGAACATTCAATGCAAACATTCAATTCAAGCATTCAATTTGAATATTCAATTCAAACATTTAATCTGAACATTCAATTATCCAAGCATTCAATATTTGAATGCAACCTTTCTAATTTTGAAACCAAGGCAAAATAATAAAAGGGCTTGGATGGAATCATCAGAGCGTGACAGTGCCAATATCTCACCCCCAAATTGCAATAAGATGCTGATTTTTGGCAAGCGGGCATTTTTTGTCACGCCCTTTCCAAATATCTAATCAAATCCCATAATTTCACAAATTTAAGTTTTTGTGGCATCACACTTTAGTACTCTATAGTTGCATGTTTGAAGTTGTCATTTAAATATTTTATGTGAATGTTGCTAGGCCAGGTGTGCATAAAGAGCAAACATTGAATTTTGGTGGTGTTGGAATGCCATACACGAACGTGCTATTGTTTTTCTTTTGGGATTTTATTGTTTCGGGTTTGAGTGTAGTGTAATAATAGTGTCTGAAAAAAATACCATACAGTCCGACACTAAAGAGCCTCAAAAGGGGACAGACTCACCTGAAGACGTGTCTGTACTTTACATGTATAACTACTGTTACTACTACTACTGTTACTACTACTACTGTTACTACTACTACTGTTAAATTCGGAGAAAGCTGAAAGGGGACGCATGAGGCCTCACGACAAATATTAGGCTCTCAAAATGAAAAAAAGAGAGGTAGGGATTGTATGAATCTTGGTATCTTTGGGACAAAGAGAACTACTCGTATCATGGAGGTGTTTATAACGAGGTTCAACTGCATTCACTTGAAAAAGTGCTGCTCCAAAACAAGCACTGCACATAGCAGCAAAAATTGGGAAGTAATGCCAGTTTTGTGGAAGAAAATTGCCGTTCTTTTGAACACTAGGCCCCAGATAAAGTGTGGGAGCATTTGATCAAGAAAAGGCTTTGCATGTATATTTTGTACATAGAATAAGATTTTACAAAGAAACTTATTTTCATTACGAAATTGTGCTACATAGTACAATATTAGCTAAGAGTGTTAACTGTTTTTTTAGGTCTGGCTGGCCAGACCAGAGTGTTAGTGACTTGACTAGAAGAGATCCTCTTTAGGGAAAAGCATTTTAAACTTATTTTTTATTTCTATATACAAACATATTAGCCAGTTTTCTCTTGAACAAGAAATGAGAAAACAAACAATAAGACATCTACTGGGATTATAAAATCTCATGATTAATTTGACTCGTTGAAAAAAAAACTTCACCAAATACTTCAAGACAATCTAACTTAAGACTGCTCTAGGTCATGTCAAAATTGTTTTCGTGATGTTTCAGATTAGAAACTAAATATTTGCAAGCTTCCGAGATCCAGGTTTCCTCAATTTGAGATTGCATGGTTGTACTAAATTCTGTTGAGCAACAACAGGCTGATTTTTAGACTGCTATTTACTTAAATGATAATTAATGAACCTTCACATTTAGTGGGTCATTTTAAGTAGTGTTTTATATAATTTTATATAGTGTGCTATGTGCCTTCTTGACACAGATATCAGGGTTGGCCAGATTGAAATTGGTTTAGAGTGCTGTTTTGTTAAACCCCATCTAAACTTTGTATAAATGATTAGCCCCAAGATTTCAAGACTTGGGTATAGTTTGCTTAGAATGTAACAAATTGTTTTTGATAGTCCATTGTTGGATGACAAAAAAATTGAGTTTTAAACCGTATATACGATACAGTCAACAGTGTTTTACAAGAGTAAAAATGTTTTCCATGTTTTATTCCGAGTTTTTTTATAGTAATTCTTTGTGAATATAATTTTGATAATATAATTTATTTTGGGTCATTGTTTTGTAGCAATTATGACTTTATCTAACATAAAGTTGTCAGTTTTTTAAATGAAACACTGTAAATTTGCACAGGTAAAAACATTTATACAATAAAGAAAGAAAATGCCTGTTTGATTGTTACATACATGTTGGAATGGGTTCTTTGCGGATAAAAATGATTGGCAAATTAATTTTCATTTGAAATGTCCAAGATTGTAGGTCCAGGGTTGGTTAGCAATGATATTTTTAATTCACATGGCTGCCATGCAGGGCCTTGTTATGGTCTTGTCTGAGTTCTTTTTTCACCTTGCATCATTGTTACAGCTTCCATTGTTAATAACAACTTCTATTGTTACAGCTTTCGGTTTTAGCACAAGTGTCTGCTAGTCCAAGCACAGCTGACACAAAAATCACAGTCTTGTATCAATCCTTCTATCCAGTAAATTTTATTCAGATCTCATATCTTTCCATAATCACAAAATAAAAATAATATAAAGAGTTATACTACATCCACTCTTGTTATAACACAATTATGGGGTGGTGAATGTTAAATATATTTGTCTTTTCGATAGAAACTATCATTTTTCTCTGCAAGCCAAAGATGTATTTAGATGGCTTTGCGAAAAAAAATGAGACTCGAGGATCTGGAGAACCATCCAATAAAAAGACAAACTCATGATATTGAACTAAATTTCCACAACCAAAAATCCTTAAAGCCCCATTAACAATAATTAAATTTCTCCTTGTAGCATAATGTTTATCAATCAATGAGGTCATGAGAATTAAGGATATGATCATTCAAGATGAGTTTTCATGATATTTTAGCAACTCCCCACTTCTTCTATAAGAAACAAATGGGAACAAGAAAGGAGAATTAGTGTTCTGATAGTGGTGATTGAAGGGTTAAAAGACCATTCACCACCCCTCAATTTCACCAATGACGCTGCCTAGATACCATCTACCTTGTCCCCAGGGAACACTGCATCTCGACGGGGGTACTCCTATATAAAAATGATGGAGGTGCTTGTCATACAGTTGTACCTTTTAGGGTATAAAGCCCAAAATATATGACAATTCTTGGGGGAAAAAATTCATTTGAGACACCATCAAACAAGATTGGAACCTTTTAGGTTTTTATTTCAAAAATTTCCAACGAGCACCCCCGTCATTTTTACATCCCCCCCCCCCCCCCTCCTCCTGGCACTATATGCTTCTGCTTACACAGTGTATGTGGTGTTATGGCATCTAGGAACGAAACACTGCCGTTATTAATAGTTATAATTATTATCCCACAAAATAAAATTAATCTAAAAAATGACAAAATCAATAAGATTCAGTAATTATTATTAATTTTCTGCTACCAGAAAAACTTTGTAATCATATAATTATATAACATTCTGCATAAAATAAAAATTTATAACAATTCTCTTTGTCAGGGCCTGTCACATTCCTAACATAACATAAACTACAGTGATTTCTGTTGGCCTCAGGAATTTTGGGAGTGTTGTTATCAACATTGACTGACATTTGGACAATCTTAGTGAACCCACACAATCATTCTTAACAGACTAATTGTACTAATCCTTCAGTGGAATAAAATCATTTTTAATATCAAATAAAAAAAAAATTATATTAATTACATGAATGTGACATTGCTCTAGAAAATACCCATACCACCCAATGGAAGGTTTTCTGGTTTAATCCCCTGAAAATTCCAGTTGAGTTTCACACAAAACACTTAATGAATGGTCCCTCAGGAAACAGTGAATTTTGTTTCACATCAAGATTTGAAGGGAAAAAAATTCACTGTTTTTCAGTCATTAAATGATTTGTTATATAGCAACACAAGGCAGTTTGAAAAACGCGCCAAGCACTGAAAGTTAACATCAATCGTATCATCATCATGCCACCTTTTGTCATGGTCTAATCATGTTATGAGCGGGCAAAAGTGCACTGTTACCCTCTGATATAAAAAATGTTGCCCGCTCATGGACGTTTGGCAGGAAACAGTTTGTTTGTTCGATGTCATGTGTGCATGAATCAACCAAAGAATGCATGCGCTGTATTGATAAAAACTCCAGCTATATATTAACAATTTCATTTAAAAAATGGTTTTGAGTAATAATTATTAATTACTTTGATGTTGACTGAGAATAATTCAGCACTTTAATTAACAATAAAAATTGATTCAGAATATCGCTGCAAACCAATACTACACTTAAATAACTGACTATATATTGTATTTAATTATACTGTCCCATACACAGCTTTACTTTCTTTTTGATCAGTTCACAAGAAATAGAGTTTTTCTGCTGGCATTTTGCATGTAGTTCTGTGCATTCAATATCATTACTCTCCAAACTGTAACCAACTCAGTCACCACACCTGCAATGACTAAGTCATGAAAAACAACCTTTTTGCTGCAAGATTGTCATACATCATTTGTAACTAAAAAACTTTATTTGCACATTCAAATATTCTGTCACTTGATAAAACTGAATTCTCCAACTATTAAAATTATTTATCCACTGCAGACTATTTCTGCCAAAAAGTTATTAATAATTTAAGCCACATGTAGTTTTCATTCATTTTTGATAAACACTGAAGCAGACTAATTGAAAATATAACAAATTAAATACACGTCTAGTTCGTGTACGCCATTTCATAGATGTATGCCATTTCATAGTTTTTACTTGATGTACCACTGATTACTACCATTGACTACTTCCAAATGCAAGTTATTAGCATCTTTTGATGTGCACTGCATGTAAGATGATGTTTTGTTTGTTCATTGTGACTGCATAATGGTATTGTGAACAAATTTATTCCACCGTCACTGACTTGGCCAAGTTCCGTGGACAGTCAACCTACCAAAAAAAAGGATACCATGTTAGAGAGATCGCGAGTTACAGAAAACAAACAATCAAGAGCAACAAATTGATTCTCTCTGTCAGGAAATAATACAAAGGAACATGACTACAATTCGATATTTTACAACATTATTACAGTATACATGTATTGCTGTTTTACTCCCCCCTATTTCCTAGCAAAAACAGACAGTATTACGAACCAGATGATAAACCCAGAAACAACACATGATCCAACACAGTGCCGCTTGTTGAACTGGGCTTAACTTGGGCAGGACTTGCAAGACTCAAGAGTTTGCATTTTCAAAATTTGAGACTTAATGAAACGGTCCTATTTTTGGCAGGCCAAAAATTCTGAGGTGAATTAATTTCTTTAATCACTGAGATTTTGGGACTCATCTATTCCCTTATAATTTTATGGCAATAGCTCAAAGTTTCTTTTCATCTTATTATTTAACAACAAGCAATGTTGTTTCTTTACTCACGTCATATCCTCGAAGAACAGCAATGTGGAAAGAAAGGAGTTGAAGTGGAATAACAGACAAGATTCCCTGGAGACAGTCAACAGTCGCAGGGACTTCAAGTGTGCGGAAAGCATGTGCTTTGACTTCCTCATCACCTTTGTTGCAAATAATGATGGGGCGGCCCTAATAAATTAAGCAAAATATCCCTGATTTGTTTTCATTTGCAAAATGTACCAACTGTAACTCAATAGCAAGGTAATAATACATTATATGTAAGTGCAAGTGAAAGTAATCCTTGACCACACATTCTTCATAATATACAGAATCTAAGTTAAACAAGAGGCTGCAAGCAGCCTATACTCATGCGCATGCGTACGAAAGTTTTATGATATTTTTTATCATGATAAGAAGATGTCCGATATGAAGAAGAGTTACTCCTTTCATTCAGTCATCGTTCCTGCAAACTGCGTTCTTTACTATTGAATGTTTTGTAAATGAAGGCTGTACCACAATGAAGCCAGTGATTGTTCTACGTCTTATATATACCTAACGTGAACATTAGTAATGTAAGTAGGGTTGTAGGAGATGCTGTCGTGACACTTCAGTAACGCTGTTTTACCGGAAGTGGGAGTAGCCGGAAGTCACTAAACAGGAAGTCTATGAACCGGATGTGCCAATTTAAAATATGCGTGCATAAATTTGCATGCAAAATCATGACACCAAAAAAAATAATAAAAAAAAGGAAAAAAAGCCCATTTTATAACTCATGCCGCTACACGCATGAGTAACAAGGCTCATGGGGGACACACTATGGGTTTGTCTCATGATAACATGTCTGCATGCATGCATCCACATGAAGCAAGCAATGATTTAGGAATACAAATCATTGACAGGTTTACTATAATTAATAAACAGACATACTGAAACCAGGGTAACTGGAGACACATGTTTTTCCTTGTTACAAAATTAAGTATAACATTGGCTGCTATGCTCATAAATTTGAAAATGGCACAGGGGGTGGGAGGGTGGGGTTGAGGAGAAAAGAGGGGGGGGGGATGAGTGGGATGTCTGCAGGAGGCAGAAAAAGAAAAGGTGGGATTAAATGGGATTCTCAAAGTGGAAGGAAATGGGAGAAATAAGAGAAATTATAATGTAACATTGTAGTTGTAATTAATACAAAATATTAACACAAAAGAGGTGGGGAGCCCCCAAAGGGACAGGAGCTGTGAGGAAATGTTCAGAAACAGAAGCAAAAAGTTCACAACCTCCTCTCCCAACCACCCCCCCCCCCCACCCCCCAATAGAATGCTAAAACCAAGTATTAAGTAAATAGGCCATTTCCAAGTTGCCTTTAGCCTCTCTACCAAAGCGAGGCTAGGTGTGAAACCTTTCATATGAAAATGAGTTCATTCACATGCAAATAAGTTTTATTTGCATGTGAATGAAATCTTATTTTCATATGAAAGGTTTCGCACCTAGCCTCGCTTTGATAGAGAGGCTAACGGCAACTCGGAAATGGCCTATTAAGCTGATCCCTTATTGCATCTTACCTGACGTGCAGTGACCTGTTGCAAAGCATTCATACATTTCTAAAAGGTAATTAAAAGTAGAAATGCCATCAGCACTTTAAAAGCACAAAATAATTAAGTATTTTTTGCACTACTCATTCATGATGCGAATGATCCTCAGTTTCTAAGTTGTGAGGCAACTAAAGCAGTTGTTTTATCATTATTAATACAATGCAGAGTATGGATCTATATCAAATGAACAGCATAATTTTATAGCCAATAGGCACCAGTGATCTCTGGTTTTAAGCTGTATCACTAAATTCCTTCAAACAACTTCAACTGCTCACTGATAACTGGGGCAGATCAAGGGGAGGGGTGCAGGGGGTGCACACCCCCCCCCCCCCCTCCCTGAGATGACCTGCATCTTTCTAATATAACTTGTTTGCTTTTAAAATATGTTTATGTCACTCTTCAGTTACATGTACGTCATTCCTTAGAGGTGCACCCCCTCCTAAGAAAAATCCTGGATCCGCCCCTGGATAACCCATACAATAGAAATTACATAAATTGACACTAATTCCACTGTTTTCTTTTGTTTACTTTTTTCAAAAACTAAAACTGCTTAATTTTATGGTTTTGTGATATCTCTACCTTTATGTCCAACTAACTTCACTAGAATTCAAAATAAATATTCATAAACATAAATTCCATAACAAACCGAAAGCACAGCATCTCTTGACACCAGCATAATCACAGGCATGGCTTTGTCAACTAACGCCAATGGACCATGCTTCAATTCCCCCGCTAGGATGCCTTCAGAATGCATGTAAGTTAACTCCTTGATTTTCTGTAGAAAGAGAGCTGATTTTTAAAATCACTCTACATCAAAGACATCAATGCAACAAGATACACCAAGAATATTTTAATGTTTTGAAAAATGAAGAAGAACAGATTTTTTTTTTACCAGGGCTCCTTCAAGACATGTTGCAAATTGGAAACCTCTACCCATGACAAGAAGACTTTTCTGTTGATACAACTCTTGTGCCAAGGAATGAATCTGTTCGTCAAGTGCCAGCACTTCCTTGATCAGATCTATTATTGTAACAAGTTTAAATTAAAGATTAATCCAACTAACCCCTTAAGCCATACAAACAAAACCACTGATCCCCCAAGTTTCTAAAATTGCCCCGTCTTGAATAGATAATTTAGCCAGCTGTGTCCAGAGGTCAAGTATAACTATTGCCTGTATATATTTGACTGTTAAACAAAGGTATGTTGTTTTTGTTGTTGTTATTACATCACACATACTCTGTTACTGTGCAGCAAAGCTGCTTGAGAGTTCAAATGTTTTTACTCAGACAATAACATTGATGTAATTACTGCAAGCCATAAATCCAAAACCCTAAAATCACTTGAAACTCTAATTCTAAAAGCATGTATATATTAAAGTGCTATTAATTTATCACCTGGCAGACGCTTCATTTCTTCAATGATCTTTTTTCTTCTTTCTTGCATGGAGATTCTATCTTCTGACATCATCAATGCAAACATTGTAAGAGCCAAAAACTGGCTGGTGTAAGCCTATGGTCAAAACAGAACAAAAAATGTTACATCTGATTAATACAAAACTGAAAGATAGCTTTAAGAGATAGCTGGCTGTTTAAAAATGGTGTTAAAATTGAATTTTTGCCTCCCTGGAATCCAGTGAACTAGTTTAAAACAACCAACAAGTGCACTTGTCCTTTTAAGGCTGCTGTACTGATTACAACATTAACATGGCACCTTTGTCCTTTAATCAAACAAACAACAGACATGTAGAATTATAACCATAATGGTTACTTCACCTTTGTACTTGCAACACCAATCTCTGGACCAGCATTGATGTGGCATCCACACATACTCTCCCTGGAAATTGAACTTCCAACTGGAGGTTAACATAAAATATAATATTATAAGATTATAGTTAATCACTTACAATAATCAACAACATATAAAACTATTTACAGCAGTTTTAGTAAGCAAGTAAAGAAATTACACTGTACATGTACAAGTGCATTGCTACAGTTTAGCAAGTTCAGACAACATAATGTAGAACCCTGGACAAAAGGAGGTTTTCATGAGGGTATCTGCTCTCGCCTTCCAAGTGGTCATTGATTATAACCAATATGCCTCCTAGCTGGGGCATGCTCATGCTCAGGTAGAATTTCACCTTCAAATAGAAGTCTCCTTGTTTTTCTTCCTCGTTCCCTGTTCCTATTCCAATGTTTTATCGGTATGAGAGACTTGTCTTACATATAAGGTCATTATGAGTTTATATTGGGTTTTTCGGTACTTGGTCTAAGGGCCGGCTGGACACCAGTGAAGACCCCCTTCTGGATAGTCTCCAGGCATCCAGAATCTATGCAGATGTTAAATAATTAATTTACTTATTACTATTAGAATGTTCTTTTCATCTGTTGGTACCTGTGTTTGTAACTCCGACAATAAGAGCTCCTCTCTCCTTACAATAACGTAACGCATTCAGAGTGTCTGCAGTCTCTCCTTCAAAGGCACAAAATAGATTATTTAAAGAAAATAGATATGTAACTACATTTACTATGACATGGGTGTCACTTGTAACTCATAATTAAACACGTCACTGAATTTATTTATTTATTTATTTACTCAACTTAATTATACAGATCTTAACATACTATACAAATTAAAGATAAATTAACAATTAAAATAAATGAAAAAAAAAACAAGATCTGAATGATTAGGTCAGTTTATACAGAATACAAAGATTCCTTATAAAAATAAACTGCCTTAATGTAGCTCAAATAGTAAAATATCATAACAATATATTATTAATTAATTATAAAAATCTATCCTTATTTACTTTAAATTTATTAAGATAAAAATTATTAATACTGTTCTTAAATGATGACAGAATGCAACATTACAGTGTAGTCCCAGGTGAGATATCTTGAAACCATACTTCTCTTACCTTATTAAATAAATATTTTTTAACCACACAAAAATATAAACAAAAGAATATTACATTTTAATTAACTGGTGCTGCTACACAACTGAGGCTACATGTTTATTTACCTGATTGGCTGATGAAAAAACAAACATCATCTCTGAAGATTGGTGTTGATCGGTCAAGGAAGTCACTTGCTAATTCCACCACCACTGGTAACTCTGTGAGTTCTTCCAACAACTGTCTTGTCTTACAAGGAAAATTTGAAAGTATAACTTGAGTCATGTGTTTGAATCATTAAAAAGTATTTCCTTGAATAACTCAATAATAGTTAAGGTTGAGTATCTTTATTTGCTACAAAAGCACTACTGTGGAGCCATTTGCAAATTTGGTAGATCTTGACTTTAAACTGAACCCTTGCTCTATTTTGTATTATTTGTTATTTATTTTTTTCAACTTTATTGGACACAAACTTACTATAACAAAAATAAGAAAGGCCAAAGGGAAAAAGTTTGAACAGGATGCGAAGCCCCATGCAAGGCGCCTATCCATTCTGCATTTCCACAAGTGCTTATAAAAACATTTCCCATTGGGTAGCTTAGACACCAACAAAAGAGGGTGATTATTCAAGTGAAGTGATAATTAAATGCAATATAATTAAAATGTTCCCTTGAAAGAGGGGAAATTGAATGAGGAGGGAAATTGTTCAAGGAACAGCTACATGTATTGTTAATAATATATTCAAGGAAATAAGGTAATTCACTATGTGATTGTCGCCTGGGCATCCAATATTTTTTAGTGAGGAAAAATGTAGCAAAATACTTTGCAATATTACTGACGGAGATATTTTGTGATGGCCACAAGAGTTAACCAGTGTACCTCTACCAATAAGTGTCATCCCCAATATACTGACTTTTAATTATTTATTAAATATTAATTAGTACTTTATTTATTATTTCTTGTTATTTATAATAATTAAAAATACCAACTATGAATCTGGCATTTTCACTTGCTACAAGATTTGTGTCATACTGACGTTGACAAAAGAATAAAATATGAACCAACTTAATTACAAATTTATAGCCTATATTACAGTACAGTTAACATGTTAAGGACTTACAGCTAAAGCACTGTGATAACTTGTACCACAAGCAATCATCAGTATTCTGCGGCATCGGCGAATTGTGTGGATATGTGACATCAGACCACCAAGTTTTACTGTAAAGGTTAAAGAAAGGATTGTGGGCTATACCCTTTAAGCCCTAATATCAAAATTTAAATTCTCATTTCTTGTACCTATACATTTCCTATAGAAGTAGTGGGGAGAAATTGTTTCAATATCAAGATAACTCATCTTGAGTGATCATGTCCTTAATTCTCATGACCTTTTTGATTGATAAGGCATTAATATTACAAGGAGAAATTTGATGCTGATCAGGGTTAATACTGATTATATTAAACCAATAAAGTGCCCATAACCCTTGCATGCATATTTTCAGAATCAACTCTATGTACATTGAATAGTTGAACAGTGAAATATTTTCTTGTTTTGAATCTCTTGTTAAAGAGTTATAGAGATTTGAATTTACAAAAATGTTTAAACAAAACGCTGAAACACAAACAAAAAAGGATTTGTTTATTTCATTCCATTTCAGTCACTGGCAGTTGTCGAAAGAATGCAATTTGTTATTTTCAACAGTGTCCTTTTAGAACTGAACTATTTCGTAGTTCCACTACGTTTGTTCACCAAGGCAGCCACTGGATAAGAGGTATCCGATACCATCCATTGATTACTTATTCCCGCGTTCAAGCCATAACGTGTTGTGACTAGCTCTTCCCACTGAATGATAAATTAGATTTTAGAATCTTTGAAATAAGTGGACATCATGATGATCCTCAAATTTGGTGGTCTGCGAGGGAAAGCAGAATAATTTCCAAAAACAAAAAACTTACCGTGATATGTTGGCAATGTTCATTCTTAACTGTTTGTCCTTGATTAATAACATGACCAGAATTGTCGTTTGCTATTCTTTAGAGATCCAAACAAAAATGTCCAGATATTCCTAAAGGTAGGAATTCCTTCAATTTGATATTATAATACATTTTCAATATTTTTTGTTTTTATTTTTTGGAAAAAAGAATGGCTACTAACTTTTTGGACTTGGCGACCACTTTGAAATACTTAGAAAACTAATGTCTCCTTGAGAAAAAAGTTAATGTTGTGCCCTGCTACAGTTAACAACTACAGTTCTAAAGCTTTCACGGCAGGACTGAATGTTCAGAAGAAGATCCAAACATTACTAAAGGACAGTGTGGGAACATCCTTTAAGGCGTAAACCAAAGAAAATAGGAGACGTATGCATACAGGCTATAGTCTGGGAGTATAAATTCAAACTTCTTTTATCTCAAACCCCATTTTTATTGTCGTTGTACACTACAATGTAAGTGGGGGCTTATTTGAGGAAATAAATTACTAACAGTAATTTAATTTATTACCACTTCCTGATTCCAAGTTTACTCTGCCTCTCATGGTGTTGATGACACTTTCTGGCTGTTCAAAGATCTCTTTCTGCATAAAAGAACTGAAATTTCCTAAAAAGTAAAATCATTTCAGTCTATTAATATGATCATTAATTTTGATCTGTGCATTTGGCATAAGTTGTATATTAAGTAATCATTTTTAATGCCTCAGGCTTAAGGTCGTTAGCTTTGCATGATATCTTTTTCAGATTATTGATACAAGGTTCTCATGCCAGTACCGGTATCAATTGATGTGTGTTATTATTACTCATGCGCAAAGCACAATGAGTTAAAAAATGCCCTTCATTTTTCTTTTTTTTTCTTTTTCTTTTTCTTATTTTTATTTTTTGTGTCACGATTTTGCATGCAAATTTATGTACGGATATTCATTGGTTCATAGCTTTGCCATTTACACTTCCTGTTTAGTGACTTCCGGCTACCCCCACTTCCGGTAAAACAGCGTCTCCTACAACCCTACTTACATTACTAATGTTCACGTTAGGTATATATAAGACTCAGAAGAATCACTGGCTTCATTGTGGTACAGCCTTCATTTACAAAACATTTAATAGTAAACAACGTGGTTTGCAGGAATGATGACTGAATGAAAGGAGTAACTCTTTTCCATGTCAGACATCTTCCTATCATGTTTAAAATATATCACAAAACTTTCTTACGCATGCGCATGAGTATAGGCTGCTTGGAGCCTCTTGGTTTAACTCAATCTTTTACCATTTTGATTGAATGTATTTATTTGAGGGCCACATGGTTATTGTAGTGTTATGCACTATTTAGTGTCACCCTCCATAAATAAAGTTGGATTGATTGATTGATTGATTGATTGACTGACTGATTGGTTGATCGAATAATGAGGCCCTGCCGGGGGGGGGGGGGGGGGGGTCCATGTACCTTTCATGATCTGTTGCAACTCCATCTGCAACGTCTGCACTTCTCTGAAATAACTTTCATCTGATGCATCTCCATACTTAATGCGGTGGATCGATAAACCTGAGCGGCGAAAAAGGCACATACGGAATAGGAAAAAGTTTTAACACACAATGTGACAAAAGCAGGAGGAATCACATTTTCCCAGAACAATCGGTGAATAGAACAGCTTACTATGTTACTTAATCCTTTAACTCCCAAGAGTGCCAAAAGTCAATATTGACGTAAAATTCAAAATTTCATTTTATAAAATATTGAAAAACAAATGGTACCAAGCAAAAGTACTGCCAAAGAGGTTTCATTTGAATGGTCACACCATAGGATTTCATCCACAGACTTAAAAGTTAGAACAAATGGTACCATGCAAAAGTACTGCTGAAGAGGTTTCATTTGAATGGTCACACCATAGGATTTTGGCAAAAGACTCACAAGTTAGAACCCCACTACAGGTCTACATTATTGACTCTGTGATCATAGGTAAGGTAAAGTCGCACACGAGCCACGATGGCCCACACGGCCGGAGCTTAACCCGGTTTCTGTAGCATGATCAAGCAACTAGGAATATTGCTACTCCCCTCTGGATGGGATGCTAGTCCATCGCAGGGTTACCCCCAGCATTTTATCGCCGGTACCCATTTATACACCTGGGTGGAGAGAGACAGTGGGCAGAGACCAGGCTCGAACCACCGACCTTCCATTGAAAGTCCGACGCGCTAACCACTAGACCACCAACTTCTGTGATCATAGTGAAGGGTTAAAATAAATTGTGGCTTTAAGTACAATTCAAGCAGCCCTTTCTAAATATTATGCCTTTAAATTTCCAAGTTACCAGCCACCGTAACTGCACCGCAACTCCTCTGCTTTTAAATATTATTTAATAGCTCAAGGTGTGGATCTCTGCCTCGTAAACTTTGTTAACTTAATTTCCATCTCCTCAGTTTTTTTTTTTGCACTCAGCAATGTTGTATATGTTTAGTATGTATGTATGTAATTATTAGTATCTGTGGCAAAACTATTAAAATAAAATAAACAGAAACTATTAACAAGAAACTCACTTCCATTAACAACAGCAGCTACATCATTATCCTCCATATAAATCACTCTGTTGGTGTGTTCAATAACTGCGCTACAGAATAATAATTATACATCTTCAGTATCACTGGTGAATTCATGCAAAACGGTTAAAATTAGACCAACATTCATAATTTTCTTTCAACCAAACTGATAGTACCAGTATGTGTGTAGCTGACTGACTTTTAATAGCTCATTTGAGACTGTCTTTATCAGTTAGAATTAGCCATTATTGTCCCTATTAAGGAGGATAACTTTGTATGGGATTGTTTTGATTGGGCCGGCCAAAACGGCCCATTGTCCGTATTAACAGGTGTCCATATTAAGCTATTAAGCGGGTACATTTTAGAGAGAATGTATGGGCTTTAGGCTGGGACCATGACAACTGTCCAAATTAACAAGGTGGCTGTATTAAGTGCATGGGTGTCCATAAAGCAGGGTTCCACTGTATATGCATTCACTGACATAAGCATTCCCCTAATTTGAGCATCCCATTAAAACCGCATAAAATAAATGCACTAACCGCTGTCTTACAGTGTAAGTGTTTGCTAAAAAGTAGGCGTCTGTTTGGAACACTCTGACTTGTAAAATGAATTTTAATATGTACTTAAAAATATCAATGAGCTAATAGAAGTTTTGTACACACAATTGGCTTTATATTTATGATTTGTTGCTAAATCTTGATTAGTAACCTCAGAGAAACAGAGCATAGACTTAGCCTTTTCATCTTTATCACATGCCTCTTTTGATAAAATATATTCAATACATTCCTCTATTAGTCAAAGGTACCTGTAATCAACATATTTTTAATATCTATTAAGCAAAGAGGGTAAATGGATAATAAAACAAACCTTGCATCTGATGCAAAATAAAATTCAATAGGACTGTCCTTGTTTGGTGCCAAACTTGACCAGTCACCATTCATCATGCCAGCAGACTCAACAACTTCAGACTCCTCGGTTGGATCAGTACCTGCAAGGCAATTTAGTAAGAACTGGATGCCCATGGAACAAACTTTGGGGTTGTCTATGTAGTACTCTCCTCCACGGCCATTATTTGGTTGCACTTCATAATGCAATTCTTCTCCCCACTTTATATGGCTGCTTGTATCTGAGCCACATTCAACTCCCTTTGTGTGAGGAGAAGCATTGTGTGGCAATACCCAAGCAAAACAGTGAGAATATGATGCCTTACATGTAATTCGTTTACATATAAGGCAAATAAATAAGATATAGACGATTTTCACTCACGTGACCTTCATTCCTGTGGGACTCAAATGACAAAGGCCATGGCGGCCATGTTGGTGTACATAACAAAAGAAGTTCATTAAAATTCTTTTGTAGTTGTACACCAATATGGCCACCGTGACGTAACGTGAAAACCATCTATAGAGAGTTAGCTGATGAATAGGGGTTGGGGTAATGGTAACTAGTATGACAGGGGAGGGGCGGGAAAGGAAATGTGGTCGGGGGGAGTGCAGAGAGAGTAAAATGAAGGGGGTGAAAGTGGGGAGGGGAGAGACATTTTTTATTGGCTTTTATCTGTGCTACTTTTTTAGAACCCCCCAAAAAGCCACACCCCTATTTTTTAACCACACCCCATAAATAAAATCCCTTTTTAGACAGTTGATTAAAAAAAATTACCCAGTTAAAAAAAATTACCAGGTTAAAAATTCAATTTACCTGAAATTAAAAAATTACCTGCCACATAAACAGCTTATTACGAGGGATAAACACTAACCTGAACTGTAGACAATTGGCAATCTATCTGTCTTGAGGGGAAATTCACTCTTTATCCCTATGAGTAACGGACTACCTCGCCTTTAGATAAACAGAATAAATTAACTATCAAGCACAGCTGTTTCCTCTCCCAGGTTAACAAGAAATTTAAGAATGCTATCAAGGTATTTATTATATTACAGAGCTTGAAAAAACTCTGATGCCATCCTGATCCAGCTTTTTGTTTTACAATCACTATTTTAATTAATGAATGGCTTGCCTGGGCCTTTCCTGTTGGGCAAGTACATGTAAGCAAGAAACGTTACTTGCCCTACAGAAAAATCAACTTTTCCAGTATGAATGGACGGGACTTTTTTCAAGCTCTGCATGACTGTATAATAATTATTATTATTATACATTGGTGTCACTAGCTCGATTTTGATTGGCTATAAGCACGCAGCTAATTATTGCTTGCTGTTTCTGTTACGTCATACCTACAGACAATAGTTTTATGCATGCAGAAGTGACGTCATACCGGTACCTACAAACAATAGTTTTATGCATGCAGAAGTGCGCGCTCTTGTCTTTACAAGTGCAGCTCAAGAATATGCATAATAAAACAATTATTGGATTCGGTTTTCGCATGATAGGAATAATTATCAAGGCCTCAGTTTGTGTTATCCGCCTCAGCCTTCGGCTTCGGCAGATAACACAAACTTTGGCCTTGATAATTATCGCTATCATGCTCAACCTCATCCAATAATTGTTAAATAACTGCACAGAAGACCACACTATCAAAATGGGGTTGCAGGGAGACTAACAATGAAAACAAAATTAAAATTTACAATTAACAGTAGCTCAGTAATACAGCACATGCTGAAGGACCACTTGCAAGGTCTTTCAAGTTAATTTAAGATCAGTCTGACCAGTGAATTCTCACAAAAAATTGTTCAGCAATAATGTTTGACATGAATGAAACAAACCTTGTGGCTACAATTTCACCTGGAAACTTGCTGCTCTTGAAAGCAAGTGCAAATGCACCTTCCTGAGGAAAGATAACATGGATAATTACATGTATTTATTAAGTGATTAATGTTTTATTATCTCATTAGAATGGTTTAATTAACAGTGAATGTGTCACAAGTTGACGGTCCTCATCCTGTTGTTCAGACCATCTTGTTAATACAACCAAACTTTTTAATGGACCAGTAGTGAATGTATTAGTACATTTCAGCTGTTTTAACGAGCGAGTGATAAATTTCTCAGCCATTCATAATTCGTGATTTTGAAAAGAGATCTAAATCAACTAACCAGATGTTGTATTGTCATCTCTACAAGTTCTCTGAACTCCAAATCTTGTCCTTCTTTCTTCTGTTAATGGAATAAAAAGAAAGAAATTGAGTACAAATTTGACTCACCTACAGGGCCTTTATTAAGTGTCAAGAGTGTTTGACTCTCTTACCGTTTTGTCATAGAAATACTTGACCAGCTTAGGAATTACTTCTGTATCTGTTTCAGATTCAAATTTAAATCCTTTGGTCTCCTGTTAAAAGATTATTAATAATTACATTAATTGTATTCAGTCTGTGAAAATGCACAGTCAGCATCTCATTAATAAATCAAACTCCGTATAATGGCTGTTTTAGCGGTCATTGTTGCTTGTAGTGGGTGGTTTTAAGATTTTTGCAACAACATAAAAAAAAAAACAGTAAAATGATGTTGTAAACCTCAGCTCAGGCTAGGAACCAAGCCAATCAAAGTAAAAAATAAGAGCCATGGGACTGGACTACTACGGGTCATGGACTGTGGAATGTAGACTACTGGGTCGAGTTGTTCGAAGGACGATTAGCGCTAATCCAGGGTTAATTACCATGACAACTCATATGTTCTGTTGGCAGTTGATCCAGGATAAGTGCTAATCAGGCTTTGAACAACTCAGCCCAGGAGAGTGTACACTGTACTGTGGATGGCATCTTTAATTAATGTAATTGCCTATAGCTAGCTAATCTGGCAATGGTGGTCAGCACGGGTGCTCAGATGAAACATTTGCAGCCCATTATGCAGACTGTAAACACTTATATATAAGGATGTGGATTATGAATCATTGATTGTGGACTGCACTACTGGCTGTGTCTACATAAAAACAGTTTAGCTCAGTGCGGCTGAGTGTTGTCAACAAATGCACAAATGTTAAATGTTTTGAATCTGATGACTTACCAGAAATTTTTTGATATCTTTGTAGTTTGTAATGATTCCATTGTGAACTGCCACAAATTCTACCAAATAGTTAAAAAGAAGTTAAATATATATGCATTGTAGGACTGAATTTTACACCACTGTGTCAAAACTGTCAATGTCAAAATGTCTCAATGGTTTAGCTCCAGAATATCTTATGAATCTTATGATAGTTAGGAATCACACAAGATATAGTTTGAGATTTTTCACCTACATGTAATGCTCAAACACTCTTGCCACCTAGTGGCAAATCCTATCCTATGCTTGGTGATAGAGCATTTCAGTCGGCCGCGCCAAAAATTTGGAATAATCTGAAATGTCCATTCACTCTATCACAAGCATTTTAGCATTTAAAGTTACTAGCATTAAAAGACGCACCTTTTTAGGCTAGCTTTTAATAATTAATGTTTATTGACGACTTTTCATTTATTTGATAGTAATTTGTTGATGGTTTTAAAATTATCTTGTAACTTTTATCTTGTAAATGTTTATCTTGCCAATATAGATTTTTAGTTAGTTAAACAAAAATAATGTCAGTAATGCACATGTGAACATATTCAAATATAACACACGCAATAATTATAAATTGATTTTATTATTATTATTATTATTATTATTATTATTATTATTATTAAAACTCCATTAGACAAGATCTACAATGTGCAACAGCACTGTTAAAAGGTGTTCAAAAAGTATGGCAAGGAATGGCACAAGTACTACACACACAGCAGATACATGCGAGCAACAAGCATATGCAGAAAAACATCAAAGGCACTGAAACTAGAAGATATACACTGTATGCATTTTGGTTCAAGTTTGGTTATGTTTTAAAATTTCAAACCAGTTTGGATTTTGTTTATCTCTGTCTCAGGTTATGGTAATGAACTGGAGACAAAAGAAATTCAATATAAAAATTAAACTGGTTTGAAACTTTTAAACTGAAAAACAAAATTGAGCCACAACACATGTAATACCCAAGTACACTGAGGACAAAAAAGGAGTAGGGCTGTGTGTGCATACATTAGCAACCTGCCACGTAACAACACATGTAACCACTACAGAAATGCCGCAATGCCTTATGGCCCAGTGAGAATGGCAATAAATGAGAGTTGATTAACTTAATTATACAAACAGTATACAGTCATGTCAGTATTAAATAAATGTCTTACCATTTTTAGGATCAGATCTTTGAGGATGACTGTTGACGCCGCTTGGTTCTCCATGAGTTGCCCAACGTGTGTGTGCAATACCACAATGATGAGAAAGTTCATCCTCAAGGTTAAAATCACTTTGAACTTGAAAACAATCACAAAACACCAATTTGGTCATGATAAATAACACACAGGATTCAAACTCTCTAGACATACATGTATACATAGGTTAAGGATACTTGCTACATTGTACATGAGGATAAAGTATCATTTTCGAGGAAAAGTATAACAACAAACTATAAATTGTATATCAATTGAAAGCTTACAGTAATAAATGCAGTTTTTAATAAAAAAAATATAATTTTTATTTTAGTGCCTTTTTTGTAACAAAATGCTGGTACATGAGCTGATAAATTAAAACCCCAAATGAATGTTTGTTCAATAATATTGTTGAATTTATTGGGTATCTGATGCCATGGCAGTAGCAAATTAATTGCACAGTGTCATTCACAAGGGTTCAATAAACCATTAAAATGGTGTCAGGCTTTTTTGATATTCTGATTGGTTAGCAAGCTATTTCTGTCTAAAGTTGGAGTAGCTAAACACAAGCAAGATATTCAAGGCATAAATGGTCTGTCTCTTAAGTAGTATCACATGACACAACAGGACGATCAGAAATTGGACCAGAACAAAAAAGAATTATCAGAGATTGGAGCAGTCTTCCCGATGACATAGTGCAAGCATTGCTCTTGGCCTCTTTTAAACAGAGGCTTGCCATTCTTGATTACTAGACATGACCATTCTTTTCCTTTATTTATTGATTTCTTATAAATTACATTTTACTGTTATTGTTATAAGAGTATACATACTTTTAACGCTTGCAAAAATCTTCGGAAATGAAGGAGGCAAGTTTAATGGAAGAAGGAGTGCTACCATGAATATGATAAAATTAATAAAATTTATTTGTGTATTGTGTAACATAATTTTCTTTACCATGAATTTCTTCTTCAAGGGCAGCAACTTTTCCTCTTTTCTTCACAATGCTATTAAAATAAAAATATGATTCATCAGCACTTTGTAAAGGCACACTTTGCATTTAATGCATGGTTCAATTCCTACAGTTACCCTCTCCCCCCCCCCCCCCCCCCCGGCAACCCCCGGGACACAAAGTCGGCCCTTGTGGCTCAGGGGTGGGGAATTTTGCAGGTACTCTTGTCATGGGGGTAGGAGTGGGGATAATCTAGTTCCGCAAGGAATTATGGGGCGAAAATTTCGTTGAACCACATGGCGGATGACATGACTCAACAAGTGGACTTCTTTGCTGGGAAATCCTTACAATTTGTTAGTAATTGGTTGGAAGAAAACAATTTGGCAAAATTAAACCCTGTATTTGAAGCGATGAAAGCCAAAGAAACACGAGCAAAGACGAAAAACAATGGGAGAGATGCTTCCTGATCTTTGTAACTATACTGGAGTGTAGTCCAGTCAATGTCTATTTTGTAAACTGTTCGGTGGATTTATATAATAAATATTTCCGTCTTCTTGAGAAACGGTGCAGCTTGCTTTTGAGTGTCCCAGGGGTGGGGAATTACCCCTTTTTATGTGCCCGGGGGTGGGGAATAGGACGCCAAATGAAGAAAAAATGGCAAATCCCCGGGGGTGTACCCCAGTGGGGGGGGGGGGGGTGGTAACTGTAGGAATTGAACCATGCATAACTGACGATATTTTTATGTCCTTTATAAATCCTTTGCCAAATAATATTTCATTAGTATTTTAGCATAACACCACACAAATCTGAGATTCATAAAGTTTTAATTTTGACTACAGTACATGTGGTGCCAAACAGTAGTATATAACTTTTATAATCAAACCTTCCATATTTACAAATATTATAAATGTTATATTTGAATTCATAAGCTATGCAAGATCACAGTATTAATCCAGTTATTTAAAAATAGAAACCTTACAATGAGCTTTTATAATTAGATAAAAATTAGGTTTGAAATAAGAACTATTAATCGTTCACTATTAAAAGATTAATGCTTCACTAGTAAGGATTTTATTTCCTGTAGTTCCAAGAACAGATCGTCACCGGATGAAATTGAGAAAAGATCACGAGAAAGAGATAATGTTTCTAACATTCCTCATAACTGTTTAACGATGACTTGGATACTAAAACAATTTTAATGCAAATAACATCCACGTTGGCAATTTCATTTTTATGAATAAACATGAGAAGAGTTAGACCGAGTACCACTTTACAAACTCATTGAACAGCAATGGCTTGGATCTTAGTGTTTTTCCATTGTAACCTGAAATACTTTTATCAATCTTATCTTACTAGAAAATGGCAATTTTATAAAGGATTTTATAAAGTTGAAGCCAAGTTCGATCGAGAGCTTGGTTGCTATATGAACATAGAATAAACTAACTGGAAGCAATGTACTAAGTAATTTAAACATGGAAAAATCCAACAGGTCTGATGCAAGACTTACCTCATTTTTCCAACTCCATCGTATGCCACTCCTGTAACAGTATAAGTGTAAATTAAATATAAGCTTAAGCTTAAGCTTAAAGATCAAAATCGCTGGAAAAAAATCGAAATAAAACAGCAAACCTGCAGAATCGTAGCCTCGATATTCCAGCCTCTGAAGTCCACTGATCAAAAGTTCGAGAATGTATTTCCTCTTCCGTGGAACACAGAAGTTTAAATATGCAAAGATTCCTGGAAAGAAAAAGGAAAATACGTCAAAAGAAAAAATAACTACGGATTTATTTAAACCTAAGCTTAAGCTAAGCGTAATAGCAATGAGAATTTGTAGAATTTCTTCAGATTTCTTGGAAGAAATCGTAGGTCAAAGTCGAAATAAAATTCGATTTTACACAGTACAAACACTCTTACCGCACATGAGGATTATTCAGTGATCGGATTTAAGTTATACAAGCGGAAAAAGGAGAGAAATACAGTGTATTAGCTCTTTGTGACAAACTGACACGCTAAGAAATCTCGAATGTGGTGGTGGCTTCGTGTTGCTTATAAAACATGCACTTTGATTGGTTCAATGGAAGTTCAATGAACAAAAGCTGTCAGCTGTCCAATCACAACAGTGCATATCCTATGAGCCACCAGTTGGAGTATCCAGCGGTAATCCGTCTTTGGCTTGTTTCTAACCTGGTCTATGATTGGTTAATTTCTCCATTGACCAATAGAAGAAAAGAAAAGAACAGAAAAGAAAACAGAATTTGTGGGTTAGCGTTTTGTGAGTGAACGTTCGAAGACCAAACCCATTCATTCTAGAATTTTTCTTAGTGTTTTTTTTTCCCTAGACCTTAATCTTATCCCTTCCCTTATCATGGATAAAGAATACGATTGTATTATTCTCGGTACTGGACTAAAAGAGTGCATTTTGAGTGGTTTGTTGTCGCATAGCGGCAAAACAGTTCTGCACATGGATCGGAATAGCTACTACGGTGGCGAGAGCACTTCCTTTCACCCTCTGGAAACACTCTTCGAAAAATTCAACCTTACAGCTCCAACACCAGAGAAATTGAAGGAGAAATTTGGTGATAGTCGTTCGTGGAATGTTGATTTGATTCCTAAGTTTCTGATGGCACATGGTGATCTTGTCAAGTTGCTGATTCACACTAAAGTCACCAAATACTTAGAGTTCAAGCAGATTGAGGGAAGCTATGTTTATAGAAAAGGTGGCAATGTCTATAAAGTGCCTGCCAGCGATAAGGAAGCCCTGTCTTCAAGCTTGATGGGGATCTTCGAGAAGCGGAGATTTCGGAATTTTCTTCTTTTTGCCACCAAGTTGGAATTTGATAATCCGAAAACCTGGGAAGGAGTTGATCCGAAGAAAACTACCATGAGAGAAGTGTTTTACAAGTATGGTCTTGATCCGAACACTTCTGAATTTACTGGGCATGCTATCGCTCTCTTCCTTAACGATGACTACTTGGACCAGCCCTGCGAGGAAACTATCCGCCGCATTAAACTGTACTACGACTCCTTATCTAGTTATGGTAAAAGCCCTTACTTGTATCCGCTGTATGGGCTGGGCGAGTTACCCCAAGGATTTGCCAGGCTGTCCTCTGTCCACGGAGGAACTTACATGTTGAACAAACCCATTGAAGAGATTGTCATGGAGGAAGGCTCGGTCACTGGAGTCAAATCACAAGGTGAAGTCGCTAAAGCGAAGATTGTGATCGCTGACCCGTCCTATTTTCCTGAGAGAGTTAAAAAAGTTGGGCAAGTTGTTCGCTGCATCTGTCTCCTATCCCACCCTATAGCAAAAGCCGACAACTCAGGTTCCTGTCAACTGATTATTCCACAAAATCAAGTCGATAGGAAATCTGGTAAGTCCCTTGCGATTATCAATCAATTTAACCTAAATATATTTTCGTTTCTCTGGGGTTGAGATAAGCTAAAGCTTAATTTGTGTTTCACATCGAGTAAAAATCTCTTAATTGTTAAATTATATTCAAGGTTACTTTTTAATTTAGTTTCTTTTAAATATGCCCAGACCTTTAAAGTTTCTATCAGCGATCAAACGTTCGAATTCTACAAGTTTCTATCATTGCAAACACGATCAAAGTTACATATCCTTGAATGTCTTTGACAACAGATCTCACTGACTCGATCATCTGACCGTTTTCTCATACATTTGCTTAATTTATGAACTTTTACGTGTAGTTTCAGATTGTCGTACGTATGCAACAGAAAACGTTGTTTTCAAACATGGAAGCTTTCTTCACTTTTCTTTTAAATTGAATTTGGTGCCTGCATATGATATTAATATTAATGAGATGTATGCACCTGCTCACAGAAATGAAAACAGAGTTGTCTGTTGTTGTAACTTCTTGTTCTTTTATGGCATATTTACCTCAGGAGGAAACTAGCTCTCCATACTTGCTTTTAGTGATCATCTTTCCAAACCAATCAAGTTTCTACAGTAGCAGTTAACCTTTACATTATTATTGTGAAAAAAATTGATTGACAGAAGGCCTGCTTGTATGAAAAAAAAGCCCCTTGCTTTACTGGTTTAATACATGACTGATTATCTTAAAACTTATAGCTCAAGCTTTGACTTTCAGTTATTGTTAGCTGTGTGTAAGATTCCATAAAATCCTAGTTATAAGCTCTGGGCTTATACAACTTTGTAATAGTTTTTTTGGCTGGCAAGCAAAAAATATTGTGATAAATAGGCATTGGTTTAGTTAATTTGGTGCAATTTTTTTGTGTGCTTACATGTGTTTACAACCAGAATAATATTTTGTTACCAAACTGATAGGCCTATAAGCAGGGGGTGGGGGGGGGGGGGGGGGGGGGGGGCAGGCCACAAGTGAAAATGCTAGAGACCAGCATTTTGAATGTTAATGGATACAAAATTAATAATGGTTGATTGATTGAATTGATCAAATGATTGATAGATTGATTGATTAAAACTATTTATTTCTTACAAATTACAAAATGTGTTGTAATGTGTTGGTTCATTTCTTTCTAGACATCTATGTTTGTTGCCTGTCCCATGTAAATTCTGTTGCTGCAAAGGACAAATACCTGGCTATCATCAGCACCACAGTGGAAACTTCAAACCCTGAGGATGAATTGAAGCCAGGGTTGGATCTGTTGGGTAATTATGACCAGAAGTTTGTGTGGGTCAGTGACTTGTATGAACCTACTGATGACGGCCATGAGAGCAAGGTAAAAAAATAGAATAATAATTATTAGCTGATTATACTTCTTCAACATGTTGGAGCAGTTTTCATTTGAGTGTCGTAAAGCCAAACTAATTAAGTAATCAATCTGACCAATCATGGCAGATGCAGACAAACCAATGAACCAATCAGGACTCAGAGCAATTTCATGTAGCCTGTGCCAAGTGCGAGAAAATGTGTGTAAGCAAGTCACGATTGTATTTTTTTGTGTGTGGTTGAGAATGTCGTGAGATATTTTTAGCCCATCACAAAGTGTAGTAATGTAAAACTGAAGCAATTGCAAAAATTACATAACAATAGAGTTTCTTTGGCTCAATTCGAAAGAGTTGCAAGATCAGTAGTAGCCGCTTAAGTAGGAATTATTCGCTGCTAACGATCAGTTCATTTCTCAGATTTAATGTGAGCGCAAGTCTGCAGTTAGCATAACTTGCAATATAGTGTTTCTTCATCACGACTAAAAGATTCTAAAATCCAAGTCTTATGCGATAGTAACGGTCTATATTGGCATCTTGCAATTGTTTTTAGCTCCTCAGAGTTTATTCTGCATTTAAGTTGATGTGTTTCTTGGAGCTAGACTGTATCTCCATTGTCAGAAGCATCATGTCATTGCATCCAGTTTGAAATGTTTGAATCTCCAGCATGATAGCTGTTTAGTAATTCTTACAGATGCGAGTGATTTCTTTTCTACACTCGTTAAGGTTCCTTTGCTGGTCTACCTCTAATGGCTTTTTCGGAGCATCGTTCGAAGAACTCATCTCTTTCGTGGCATTTTACTCTCTTTACGCTAAAAGGAATTTCATTTCGGGTTAGAACTCCCGCGTTGCGATGACATGTACAGATTGACAAGATATCAAGAGAAGTAAAATCTGATATCGAAAAATCACTCGACCATGAAAGTGCATTCGTCTGGGCTTAGTCTGTAGTCTCTCTTTTCCCCTTGTGCCTGATTCGCTCTCAGTTTCCCCTGGCCATTATCCGCTCGCTAATGTTTTTTTGTTTCTCCCTCGACGGACTAAGCTGGGAAAGAGAGACTGCTCGTAGTCCAGGTTTTCATTAAGAATTGTAGTAGCAGGAGAATATTATGAAAGAGCAAAGATAGCTACATATGGCCATCAAAATTTAGCCGGAGAATTCTGCATACCAGGTGGAGAATTCTCCGATCTCCGATGCCTAATGAACACACTGAATGTATACCCAGTATTCAATCTTGGTAAGCTGACCCTAACTCTAACCGTAGCACAAAACTAACCATCACCCCTAGCACAAAAATACATGTAGCAAGTGGTGTGATGGTTAGCTTTTTGTTAAAGTAAACTTTGTGCTGGGGAGTTAGTTTACCTAAATTGATTACTGGGTACACACTTAATCTAGATTGAATACTGATCTTACCTGTGATCAGATTTTACCTGCAACAGATATACCTAACTGGGTCACTGAAATGAAGTTGAGGCCCCACAAAGGGAAAATATCAAGCTTAGAAAAGTAGTGTTTTCCAAGTCTGCCTTTGTAGGTTTATATTCCAGGGAGTCTGTTGTTCAGTGCTGTGACGTTATTTTCTTTCTGTTTTCTCACTCAAGTTTGCAAGTAAAAAGTTCATAGCACCACTGCAAAACACGCTTCCAATCACTTCAAAAAGAAAACAAAGTTTCAAAATCATTTTCTTATTAACAGACAATGATTTTCTCATCAGACTTGAATGACATAGTCAATGGGTGTTTTTTCACACACCTCGCTCAATGGAACTAACATGTACCAAGAAGTCAGGTTGTTCATGAAATACTTATTGTGTGTTTGTGATTTGTCGCTTTAGATCTTCATTTCCAAGTCTTATGATGCCACCACTCATTTTGAGACATGCTGCGAAGATATCATGGATCTGTATCAAAGGATCACAGGAGAAAAGCTGGACCTTGATTCCTTTTCTTATAACACAGATGCTGATGATTAATTTATTGACAACATGTAGTTTATAACCAAGAATGGGTTGCACATGTATTATATTAACAAATTGTAAAGGCTATGCTGGGAGAACATTGGCCATAATCTTAAAAATATGTATAACATGAAGGAAGGTCAATCAGAAAAGACCAAAATCTAATATTCTTGGCTGCTACAGAGTACAGAACATGTTATTACAGTGGAATGAGAAATGAATGTCCTTGACAATTTCATAACCCATTAGAGAGGGGCAGTTAGATTTAAAGTAATGCGGGGGGGGGGCAGGATTTTTCAGGTTTTATGAGATTTCTGTGGGATAAAAAAATTTTAGTGACATTAAGTCAGGTATGCTTAAGTTATAGAGATGTTTGGATATTACATTATGGCTCTATTTGCACCTCCTCATAACTTTTCAACCCACCCCCGTCTTCCCCCTCCAGTGATTCAAACAAAATATTAATTATATGTAGGCCAAAAACTAAACATATGTCACTGTAAAAACGTAACGCTGCTGTCACATTTCTTCCGTATCACAAGAATAAAAATTATTGTAATACAGTTGAACCTCGCGTTACAAGCGACAACCCAAAATGCAAAACTGAGGTGGTCACTTATGATCAGCATCAAATTTCTCCTTGTAATATCAATGCCTTATCAATCAAAAGTCATGAGAATTAAGGACATGATCACACAAGATGAATTCTCTTGATATCTAACAAGTTCTCCCCACTACTTCTCAGGGGTGGATCCAGGATTTTTCTTAGGAGGGGGTGCACCTCTAAGGAATGACGTAACTGAAGGGTGACGTAAACAAATTTTAAAAGTGGACGAGTTATATTAGAAAGATGCAGGTCATCTCAGGGTAAGGGGGGGTGGGGGGGGGGGGGGTGCGTACCCCCTGCACCCCTCCTCTAGATCTGTCCCTGCTTCTATACGAAATGTATAGGAACAAGAAATGAGAATTTAAATTTTGATGTTAGGGCTTAAAGGGTTAGCAAAACACCTATTAGCAGAAAATAGTGTATCATGTTGACATTTTGATACAAGGGACGACATTTTCGTTATATTGGCCAAGTTGTACTGCAACACATCCAATTTGTGTCTGTTGTGACATCCAAATATGGGCAAGTGGTCGCTTGCCAGAAGTTAAAGGGAAGGTTTCACGGTTCGATGCATGTGCAAGCTGTGACATAACCCATTTAATTTCATTGTTAAGACCAATGGGAAGCGAGTAAATAACTCTGGCGGGAAATTTGCCTGTGAAAATGTCGTGGTCAGTCAGCTGATTGAGTGCATGATTGTAAATTCCCATGTGCGTCATGGAAGCCACCAGGGCGTAGAATAAATCAGGTCAAAGGTTTTATTCAGTGATTACTTTGTCGGTGTAATTCGTTGAAATTTTCTGTGAATTTTGGTCATCTTTCGCTTTGTTTGGACTAATTATAGTATGTGATTATTGAAGTAAAATAATGTGAGTATTTTTTAACCAATAAAATTGGTAAGAAAGCGAATAAAACATTTTAATCTGTGCACCGTGAAATTATCCCTTTAAAAACAATAGAAACATTCGAAAGTGGTTGAGTCGCTTACGAGAGGTTTGGGCTATCGTAAGTTGACTGTAAGAAATTTGGTATTTTGGAAAAGTGACTGCTTAATAGAGCGGTTTTCAATTGAGTGTCGTAAAACCAAAACCAAAGTAATTACTCTGACCAATCACAGAACTCGCAGACAATCTGATGAACCAATCAGAACTCGAAGCAAATACATGTAGCCAGCGCCAAGCGCGGGAAAACGCGTGCGAGCAAGTCACGATTGGTTTTGGTTTTACTTCTGATTGGTCGAGAAAGTGGCGCGAGATTTTTTAGCCAATCACGAAGCGTAGCAATGCAAAACCAAAGCAATTGCCAAATTGCTTTCGATACTCAATTGAAAAGCGCTTTAGAAGAGATGGTTGCTTATGAGAGGTGGTCCAGGTAGAGGTTTGACTGTATAGATTTTTACGAAACCACTAAAATTGGGACTTAATTGCACCCTCAAGTGGAAGCTAAAGGTGAACAAAAACGATCATTTAGCAGGGTGTAAATCGACATCGATACTTCTTCCTTCAGCTGCTAACAAACAAACGCAATCTTTTACTAATGTAGTCTGTGATTACTACTTGGTTATAACTGCTATCCAGACCTAAAAATGGTCAACAATGCTTGATTTAAACCTTGTTAGGTTCTTGTCATTACATATTGTTAAAGAATTAATTGATATTATAATTATACTCCATCCATTTTAAATATATTTATTTTTATTTATGTAACAAATAATGTATCTATTTATCTTAGAAAGTACATGTATTTCCTAGCTCATTTTTCACTTTTGCTGGAAGGTTATTTTATCAATTTATATTTATTAAGAACTGTCTTTCAAGAATTGCTTCCATGTACATAAATTACATCCAGTACTACACAATGCCATGTAGAATTTTTGGTTGGATTTAATTTCCGTTTTATTTTTGCGAATAAAACATTGTTAACCGCCGTTTTCGTTTTCTGCTATTTTAGACCGTTTAATTCATAATGTAATATTCTACCCTGGGTATTGTTATTAATGGAATGGTAATAAGATATGGAGAATCGCTCTGGCTTCGGACAAGCCCAAGACCAGGCGAAGATGGGGGCAGAGAGGATCAAGCCCGACTTACTCGATCGGGTGGGAGGGTGGGTTGCCAAACTCTACCCTTTTGCGGCCTCGAGTAGAGTGATGGGGTGGGGCACATGTAACTTCTTTTATAGTCTCATTAACATAATCCCCAGGGTATTAATTACCAATGCAAATTGAGTTTGCATAGCCATAGAATGATGGACAAAACAGACGTCTGATTATGTTTTAGTTACAGGGAAAACCTGTTAAAAGTGTGCATGGTTATTTTATTAAAGGGACATCATATAAGAAAAGTACCTGTTGACTCCTCAATATAAATTGTGAGGGATAAGTGCCAAACGCAAAGAAAGAAATGAAACATTATTTTTCATTGCCAATTCCATTCATATGATCTTCAATTTACAGTGGAATTTTTACCCTTCATTAAAGAAAGAGAAACTTTTGTCCAGGCACAACGGTCATATTTGTATTTGTTACCTCTATTATATACATGCAACTGATACAAGTAGACTGGAACACTTTCTCAGCAATCGGAATGCTATTTGAACCAAGTAATCTGTTAATGGGTAGACAAAACCTCAACTGAAGCAGTTTTGCAGTGGAAGAGTTGGTAAATTAAGGTTTGCATGCAACAGACAAAGGTAACAAATCAGTGACTGGTCCTGTCACTTTTATTACCAGCAACGGCGTCTTTGTGCTGAAGCATCAAGCCAATAATCTATAATTGATTTTAACATGAAATAGCGAAATGTCATCCCTAAATCGCGAAATTAAAGTGACTGTAGCACAAGCTTTGGAAAATAAGCGAAAATTAAATGTTGTGAATTACGCACACCCCAAGATCGCAAAGTTAAACATGTTTAGAAAATTTCATGTAATATTAAACGTAGTTGACTTATCAAACAGATTTTACCATAATTGTACGCCACTCGGTTGATATGCCTACATAATAATATCAGCGGTCGTATTAACGGGGTTCCACTGTACTGTGCAGAAATTGAGCAGAAATTATACGCAAAGATTACGCTTTCCCCCAGGAAATGTGGTACAGTTCTTTTTGGCACTAAGTTCTCCATCCACAATCATCAGCAGAGGCACCTTCAGTACACGAACCAAGGCCACGTTTCTCGGCCTCTGCATTCTGCGAACTTTCTTCTGAAAACTGTCAACGACGAATGTTCATTTGTCACTGACAGGAAATCGAATTCTTTCCTTTCCAAAGAAATTGAGTGGACCCAAGGACTTTGGGTCGACGTAAAATATAACAGACCCAATCGTACAAATCTTCTCCTTTTGTGCTGCCATGTTCAGAATCACCGTCCTGTGACTTAGTAGACACGCATGCGAAGCACGTGAAAGCCCAATGGATTACTTTACGACGTCTACGAAGATTAAACGAAGATCATCGAGGAAAGCTCTCGGTTATTTGGTAGTTGCCGATGCCTTGCGAGACGTTACGATAATTGTACGGAGGTCGCATTTGATGTTTTCGTAGTCTGAGACTGAGAGCTACAGTACTACTAGGGAGAGACTGTACAGTACTACTACAGTACTACTCCAAAATCACGTGGAATAAAGTGGTGAATTCACGAATATCGGTTATTAATTCAAGTTCTTCACGGGTCACGCAAAACCTTTGGGTCACGGATGACGAAGAATATTTATTAAATTCACGTTTCACGGAAAATAAAATCAGCTAATCGCGCATCACGAGAATACCCTTGTACGACCCTCCTCTTAATTGTTTGAATTTGCCATATAATTATAAACTGTAATTTTTAATATTAGATCCGTCGGAGACTCAAGTTACTAATATTCGTCATTGAAGTATTTAATTTGCATTCGAACTGAACTTAAGGTGATTCCTCAGAAATAAAAGTTGTCGAACGATTTTTTTTTAATTTTCCCTAACAGCTCCCTACCATAAGTTGTTTCGAAAAATTCAATAAAAAAGATAGGTCACCATGCTCGGTAAAGAGATATGATGGACCAATGTTGCCCCATGCATTTATGCCTATAGCAATACCGATCACGCACGTAATTATTTGATCGGTTCATGTTTCTTTTCCCGGTAACCCGTGAATGCAAAGTTTACAATTCTTAAAAAAAACTTGATAGGTTAAAGTCTCCACCATATGGGAACGTACACTTTAAAATAAAATTTCTGAAAAAGTCACACAACTTCAAATGACACGGACTCAAAACGTTCCTCGCGTCCATGTTGTCAATGTCAACAATTTGCTCCCACGACTAACTGATTTGAGAACGTTTTTAGCGATATCTTTTTTTCCTGTCGAGGAATTTTTTTTTAACTTTGTTAACTTAAAAAGCATTAATTTAACATCAAAATGATGCAATAAAAAATATAGGTCACCATGCTCGTTAGAGAGAAAAAGACAGTCGTATTTTCTAACGAGCTTGCGGGCCTTTGATAAAAAACATTCCATCCTCCGAAATGTGCGCGCGCTCATTTTGCTCAACCGCGCTCGCTCATTGCTTATAAATTATGGTAATTCTCCTTTTGAAAAATACTCGTAAGAAAATTAAATTTCCAGCTGCGTGTTTTAAAAACCGTTCACTAAAAAGAGTGTTGTTATCAACTGGCTGCCATGAAAGGACTATTACGTGTGTTATGCGCAGTACAGGATGCGCAGTGCAATACTGAGGAATCACCTTAAAAGCTTTTAATATTCGTTTACAGAACGTTCAGTTTCTGTACACAAAATAAATCCCTGGCCCAAGTCTTGCTACTATGACTTTTTTGGTGAATAACCTTTTATTTCTAACTGGAGCGTTAATTCCGTCTTCCCGAGTTGGTTCATGGGAGCCTTTGGTTCAAGTTATTTTAATATTTGACCATTTCGAACCTGGTTTCGAACTAAGCTATCTGGAAAAGCTACGTAGATTGGACTTGGACTGCTGGACTGGAGTCAGGACTGGACTCCAGACTGGTGGACTGGACTGTGGTCTTAAATAATTTATAATTAACAATGAATTAATTTTTCAAGCCACATGATAGAGTTCCCTGCTGTTTTTGGAGCCAGCACGTGTTTGTAAGCTGGTTATATCCCGCTCACCGCCTGTTTCAGGTGCTAAGATAGTGGGAATCTCGTGCGCTGGCTCCGGAGTCCAGCGTCCCGTCCAGATAAATTTGAAATTTTGGATCATTTACAGTTTCAAAATCATTGATTCATGTAGTTGTAAACAAAATTGCACTTTTGAGAAGTTAAAATGTTTTCGATACCGAAAAGACCTTTAGAAGATCATGGACTAGATCCGAACACCAAGAAAATACGAATCTCGGAATCTTCCTTCGACTATCTACGTTGGAAGACTGGCTTTTAAGAAATTAGCGTAGCAGGCGTCGGGGAGAAGGGAACTGGGGAGAGTGGGAACATTACTGCGGACGCTGGCTTCCGCAAAATTCTGATTGGCTAATTCGCGCTGGGCGGTAAACATATAGTAAATTCCCGCGTGAAGTCATCCATGCATCAACAACAACAACAACAACAACAACAATTTATTTCGGTATTCCCATATAAATACATGGTATTACCTATACAAGTAGTACGTATTAAGTATTACATGTAAGTATAACAACAACAACAAAGAAAAAGAAAGAAACGGGTATATCTGATAATTAAATTAACATAGATTGTCGATTTAACATTGAATTATAAATATAAGCAGCGGTAGTCCTACAGACAAAAGGATCAGTGCTGTTAAAGAGAAACAAGATTTTAGAATTATTGTCTAGATTATTAAAATTTTGATATCTATCATTTATTTCACTAAAATATTTCTTGCGTAAATTGTTGTGATGATGGCAGGTGAATAGAAAATGTGATTCGTCCTCAATTTCATTTAAGTTACAGAAGGAACAGATTCTTAAATGTTCGGGTGTCTTGTTGTGTCTGCCAGTTTCAATTCTTAATTTATGGTTTCCAAGGCGAAATTTATTTATTTGCTTTTTGTGAAGGGGATTTTTTATCGAATCCAAGAAGTCTGCGGCTTTATGGCAATCCTTTTTAAAGGAGGAATAGAATTTAAGCTTTTTATTTAAATTTAACAAATGAAGTTGATGTCTAACTGAAGTTGTGTTAACAGTTAATCGAATACGTGTAATAAGGGTATTTGGATTTTTAATATCTAAAGTGGAAATATTTTGATTCGAAGCTTTACATAAAGAATCAACTTTTTGCATTAAGCTCAATTGATTTTTTCCTGCCATTTCTTTAGACAGGTAAAGGCATTGTTTGGCAATATTATCCTCTGGTAAATTCTCCAAGTGTAACCAAAATTTAATGATATTTATGTCGATATTTCCTTTTAACGATAATCTGCCGAGTTCATTTCTACATGCAACATTTGGGCATTGTTTATTGACTCCTAAGAAAAGTTTGGAAAAATAGATATGTGTTCGTTCAATTATGTCTTTTTCCCATGAATTATAATCAATTTTATCATAAATTCCCCAAACTTCTGAACCATACATGAGAATAGGAAGAAACAGGGAATCAAATATTTTGTTAACGATATCAATTGGTAATTTTGAGAAGTCTAGGTAACGGCGTGTTGCAAAAATAGATCTTCTAGTTTTCTCCTTTAAATTTATTTTGTGATCTCCGAAATTTCCATTTGTTGAAAAATTGACACCAAGGTAAGTATAATTACTAACAATTTCTATTTTGTCGCTATTAATGTAAAAGTGTTGTTTATCTAAAGTAGATTTTCTAAGTTTCTTTTGGAAAATAAGAATTTTCGTCTTCTTGGGATTTATATTTAGTAACCAGTCAGAACAAAACTGAGCTAATGTATTTAATGCTGTTTGTAGTCCTGTGGCTGTGTGAGAAATCAAAACTAAATCATCAGCATAAAGGAGACAATTGAGGTGTGAGCCATCAGGTAATAATACTGGATCTGTATTTTCTCCATCAAGGAGAGTAGGGATTTCGTTTAGATAAAGGTTAAAAAGCATTGGCGAAAGGATGCAACCTTGTCTAACACCATTTGCGTATTCAAAAAATTCTGTTCTTTGATGGCCAGATTTAATAGAACATTTAGATTTTGAATAGAGATTTTTAATTAAGTCATAAAATTTTCCCCCAATCTTGTTTTTCAATAATTTATAACATAGGCCATCGTGCCAAATTGAATCAAAAGCTTTTTTAAAGTCAATAAAGCAAGTGAATAATTTGCCTTTAGTGGTATGTGTTACATGTTTATCGATTAATGTTCGAAGGGTAAAGATGTGATCAGACGTGCGATGGTTTGGTAGAAATCCAATTTGGGCGCGATGTAAGATGTTTTCTTTAATTAAATAGTTTTGTAATCTGATGTTAAGTACAGAGGTGAATAGTTTTCCAAGACAACTGTTAATACAAATTCCTCTGTAATTCGATGGATCTGATTTGTCGCCTGACTTGTAAATAGGGGTGATGATACCTTCACACCAAGTGGAGGGGAAGAATCCACATTTTAGTACAAGATTAAAGAGTTTACAGATTGCAGCTTTCAAATAACTCAGGCCTGTTTTTAGCATTTCATTGCGAATTCTATCAGAGCCAGGGGCTTTTCTTGATTTTAATAGTTTTGTGGCATGTTCAATTTCTTTTAAGGAAAATGGTTCATCTAAACAATTGTGATTATCCTTATAGTCTTCTAATGTGGAAATTTCATGTTTTAAAGAACGGGTTGGATTTGGTTTCGAATGTAAATTTTTGAAATGTGTGAATAAGTTATCAATAGGTACTTCTTCTTTAGTTTTATCACGGGGATTGTCTTCATTTATTGATTTTAGGTAATTCCAAAATTCATAATTTCCTTGGTTACTTATAAGGTTATCAATCTTAGAGTTGAGGTGCACCGTTTTCTTAAGCTTAATTAACTTCTTAAAGTCACGGCGAGTTTTGTGGTATTCTTCTCTTAACTCTGTGTTACAAGGATCTTTGTGTGTTTTGTTAGATAGTACCTTCAGAGATCTTCTTAATATTTTGCAATCGTTATCAAACCATTTTTTGGAGAGTTTATTTCGTGACGATTTCTTTTGGCAGGTTAGTTTTAGAGAACGCAATGAAATTTCATTTAGCAAATTAGTAAATTGTTCAGTTGCCAGTTGAACACCGTCATTGTTTGAGGCGAAATCAGTTTGTTTGAACAGCGACAGTTTTAATTGAAATTCGTCCATTTTCAGAGTGTTGAGGAAATTTTGTGATGAGTTTTTATCCCATATATATTGTTTTGGTAAATTAAATAACTTGTGCTGTGATTTAGGTATTGATTGAGATGAAATTGATGGAGAACACTTAATCCAGCAAATGATCTGAGAATGATCAGAAAAAATGGACGGTGGTTTTACAACAAGACTCTCAATCAAATTCAACATTTCGTGACTTGCAATAACATAATCAACAGTGCTTATTCCTTGAGGTGAATGAAATGTGATTTTTCCAAAAGAGTCACCTTTCGTGCGGCCATTTAAAATTCTTAAGTCACCAGATTTACAGATATCTAGTAAATTTTTGCCATGCTCATTTATGTGGTTGTCATAATTTTTTCTTCTTCCTATATTGTATTGTGGTAAAATATTGTCGCCGGGTATGTGGGAACAGTTGTCGTTTACAGCAAAGTCTAACGCACAGCCTGTTCTTGCATTAAAGTCGCCTGTTAGAATAATAAAACCGTCTTTGCTGAATTTGGCGATATCACATTCGAGGTCATGAAATATATCCGGATTAAAATATGGCGAATCCTTTGGGGGTATGTAGATTGCACAAAGAAATATATCTTTTTCTACACAGAAAAAATGTTTGTCTAATTTACACCAAATGTAATCATCATGACAAGAAATAAGTGTGATCCCTTCATTTAAGTGAATTTTAAATCCAAGGGCAAGTCCACCTGAAGATCTTCCATGCTTTTTGATTCGGTATTTTTTGGCAGGAGTTGTGAATAAGTGAAATCCAGGGAGAGATAATTGATCGCTTGACCATGTTTCGGTCAATATTATGAAATCATTGCTTGTAAAAGAACGTAAAAAATCATTATTTAATAATTTATCTCCCATAAGCGCGTGCCAGTTTCTGATTGATGAACGTATTCTTGGCTTTCACATGACGTCATAAAAATTAAAAAATCTAAAGAAAACGTCCTACAAAGCTGTTTCTAACATGGTATGTGGATACAAGTGTTATAATCTTTCACAAAAAGTTTCAGGTTTTAACGATGTTTTGCTTCCGATTTACAAAGGTTTTAAATGTGTCACGCAATACGTCACGCTATTTCAGATAAGCCGCGAAAATAAACAAAATTGAATCAGCTGAAAGTTATTGTTTGCATTATAAGTGCTTATAAGTCGAGTTAATTGAGCTTATAGCAGATACAATATTTTTTGATGTGATTTTTGGTGTAATTAAGACTTTCAATTTTTGGCCGCCATCTTTGTGCCCCTCTCAGGGGCGCAAAGATGGCCGCTCCATACATTTCTTACTAAAAATATCTAATACTTGTTCGCCTATAACTCTTGAACGAAATGCTTTTGCGCTTCAAAATTTGGCCAAGATGTGTAGTTTTAAACTCTCTACAATTCCATCAACATTTTGGATTCGAAATCTATTTTTTAATGCTTCTGAATTTTTATATGACGCAAGTGAAAGCCAAGAATAGACAGTTGACGTAATTCGATTACAAGGAAATCGGTGGGTGTAATGCGAATTGCCCGGTTCTTATAGCAGGCGTTCCTTCCCTTCTACCCCTCCCCTTTTTCGCGCCCCCTCCCCCTTTCCCGTTTACGCCTGCCACGCAGGCTAATTTGAAAGCGACAACTCAACTGCAATTTCTGCGACCTTAAGGTAGGGTTAGATAAGTTATGCTGGCATAATTTCGAGCATAATACTATGGTGCGAGCATCGAGCATAAAAAAAATAATGCCGTCATAATAGTCATGTTTAGGAGCATAAAAGTTGATAAAATTACCGTGCTAATAAAAACATCAAAATAATGTGTTTTCTAAAAAAAATGTCCTGTCAATTCTTTGTGGCTGCTTGATGCATATATTTGGCTTTGTTGAAGGCCTGGTTTTCTGTTTGAAAGCCTGGCTACCTTACTTTACTTACCTTACTTTGTAAATCTAAAAACTTAATCTACTTAATTGAATGTAAAAAATGCGCTAAACAGTACATCGGGGAAACCAAACGCCAACTGAATGAACGCTTTGGGGAACATCGCCGCTCCATCCTCAATCACCACCATCTTATCAATCCTACTCCTGTTTCAATACATTTTAACCAACCTGGCCATTCTATCAACGACATCCTCCTCATTCCCTTGGAACTCATCCATAACAACCGCGACTCAGTCAGAAAGGCACGCGAGGCCCATCTTATAGATAAAGCGATGACACTCCATCCTCATGGTATAAATAGACGTGATGAACTTAATTAGTGACATTTAGCTTATTTGTTACCAATCACTTTCTGTTATTCTGTTGTATGTCATATTTCAAATGATTTATATGTAACGGTCATTTTATTTCTGTATTCATTTTTGTTTTCTAGCCCCCGTAGAAGGTTTGTTTTGCAAACCGAAATATCGGGCAAATATATTCAACTGTTTATTGTTTTTTTTATTTCACTTCTGTCTCTATCTTTTCTTCTTGCCGTAAGGATCAGTTTGCCGTTTTTAACATTACTATTTCAAGATTTTTACTGATCCAGGTCTACGATAGATCCGGTACTCTGTTTCATTGGTTTGTCGTTGTGGTTTTACCGTTATTACAGTTTTTGAATACCTTACTTTATGCCTGGTTCGCCAGTCCTGTAAGTTTGAGAGTTTACATTTAGCTCTTTTTGCTCCGAATGAGCCGAGAGCATTCTTATTTCAAAGACGTTGTTGTTATTTAAAAGAAGGAAATAATACGTTAGTCCCTATTTTTTCTTTTCTTTTTTTTTTTTTTTTTGCGCAAAATTCACCCAGCATCTTTGAGCATAATGCTAGGACAAGAGCATAATTTTGAGCATAATCAGGGGGGGCTGGCAGCTACCTTTGATCTTACCGCTAATAAGGATTACATGATTGCCCGAGCAAAAAAACCTGTCAATCACGCGAGACGCGTAGAGAGCATGCGCAAGAGAAATATTTTTTGCCGGGTCGACTTTGTTGACATTCCGCCATATTGTATTGCGAGGCATTCATGCATACAAAAGAATGAATTCCCCGTTAGTGATCGCTTTTCTTTTGTTGTCATTTCTTTGCAAAAATACAGTTGAAAAAGCTGGTGATCTACTGGATTCTACTGATGGTCATTTTAATGGAACGAATCGCGGGAATGATTTAATAGCTTTCAACACCCACTTGACCTCGGTCAGCTCGGTGTTGAATGTCACCTTTCGACCTCACCGGCTGTGTGTTCTACAAACAACTGAGAAAGAACTTCAGCATGCAAGATTACTGAGCGGATTAGCAGGTAGAAGGATTGTGAGATTAGAGACCTTATTTTCGCGGTCAGAAGTCGATAAAGGTAGCCTGTTTAGGAGCTTACCAGCGGACCACCATTTGTGTTTTCGCCGGTTGAGGAGGAAATTGTATTCTGCAAACCACAGATTGTATTACGTTGAAACTTCACGCCGGGAGAAAAGAAAATTACGATTTTCTTTTATTCGTAGCCCTGAAAGAAACGGCGAAGTTTTAGGTGAACAATTTCCCAAGGAATTTCTTCCTGGTATTTGTGAGTTTACATTAAAGTACTTTAGAAATGTTGTTTTCGTTTTATTACTGGAATGCGTAATTACACATGAACTATGTCACCGAGTACTTCCTTTGCTGGAGTTATCAATTGCATCACTTATAAGCTTAACATGCTCTTGTTTTCAAGCCATCTGCAAAAACTTTCAAGACCAATCGCAAAAGAAAAGGCTTCTCGCATTGAGAGAGTTTTTGGATGTGAAGATTTTGGAACTTGAAACCCTAGCGTATAAAGATAAACTAAGTGAGGATGAATACTTCACTTTAATAGTAGAGTTACCTGGTTTACACGGGTTTCTAAAAGAACTTAAGCAAATAGCAAACAGCATGCATACCGGTTTTGCAAATCTTCTTTCTTTAACTTACAGTACCAAGCTGTGCTCGATTGAGAAAGCAATGGCCTTTCACCAAGTGTACATTTCCAACAAAGTTGCATGTGACTGTCTGAAATCAAATTGTTTATCGCAAAAAGAGTACGAACGTTTGTTGGGAATGTCTGGTGAAATAGAAAGCTTGGAGTATCAGTTTCTGTCCCTGGTCTGTTCAAGGTCGTGTAGAGTCAAAGAAATCCAAGCTCTTTTTCTTAGCAGCCAAAAATTTATAGAGAGGTTGAGTACTGTAACAGCTGGCGAACTTTGCAACAGTGCTGATAAAGTAAGGTCAATCCGTAAATCATTGCATATGCGCGCTGAAACACTGGAAACAAAACTGTCCCTTCTGCTTAAAGAAAAGCCAACTGATCATGGTACTCACTCTGCTTTGGACAAACCTTGCACAAATGACATACAAGTGAATTGCTACAGGCATGGCGGGGGGAAATTGTGTTGTATTGCTGGGTGTGGAAATGGTGCTGGTCTGCATTCTTTATCTCATTTACAAGGGGTGTATGAAATAAAAGCAGAAATAGAGAATGACTCATACTTTCTCTATGTCTGTGACAGTCACTTTCAGAATGCCAAATATATTCACCCTTTACAAACCATGGAACTTCCAGAAAGTCAAGTGCTGTTTAAACAATTAACAAGATTAAGTTGCAGTTTGTGCCATCAGGGGAAGCACCTGTACATCCAAAACTCATGCCCACAACATTATGTTAACGTTTTTGACAAAAAAGTTCAGGTTTCATGTGACACTGCACACTTCCTTAACAAAGATTCACGTTCAATGGAAGCATCAATCCCCAGTGATATTTATGTGTGTAAAGGCTGTTCAACTTCAATTCTGCTATCAAGATCAATTGAAATACCCCAAGAACTGCATTGTCCTTTGAGCCCTTCATTAAAGGGAATATACCATGCCATGGCCACAAAGTTTCTTCATGGAATGATGGGTTGGAGCATTTCATTTGACAATCCAAATTCTATCAAATTTCAGTTCTCCCCTCAGAGATGTGAAACACAGAACCACAATGAAAGGCTTCTTAATTTGTTTATAAATGATTCTCATTCAGAGCTGTGTTATAAAGTGTACATTTTGAATTCAATGGTAAATATTGGTGGATCACTTGGGAAAGTTGAAAATCAAACTATTGCAAGTATTTGCAGGCAATTGTATACTGCTTTAAAGAAAACTGAACATGAGAAAATATGTTGTGGAGTATATGATCCTAATATTTTACTGTGGGCAAAACAAAAGATTGGATCACCAGAACCCCCACAGTTCATTGTTGACTCGCAGTGGATAATACCTGTAAAGAAAGGCAGTTCAACAGAGTTTTTAAGGGAGACAGTAAGGAAGGCTAAGGTGCTGTGGGATGGTGCAAGTCTTCAAACTAATCTTGAGTGTAAAATCTTGGTGAAAGAGGGGAGCAAGTCTGGCCGTTGCGAAGCATGCCAGAAAATGCTTGATAATTCTTTAAAGAGGCATAAGGTACCAGTGCCAGGAACTGCAGAAAAAGCAACTAAATCAAATAGCAAAGTAAAATTTTCTGCGCTGTCACCATCACAACTACTTGATCGTGCACGGAATTTAAGCAATGAAGTCAGAAAATTGAGCCGCCAAAACAAGGCTCTAAGAATGATACTGAAGAAACAAAAACAGAAGCTATGTATACCTAATTTTCAACCAACCTTTGATGAACTTTCAGATATGGTAAATTTTGCTGTGAGGAACAAGCTGCTAGTAGAGGGATCTATTCTGTATTCATTTATGTTGGATGCTTTGTCCCAACTGAAATTGACCCAGGACCCTTCTGGTGATGTGTCATCCACAGAGAATCAAAAATCTCCATCAAAACCGAACAATATGCGCTGGGACCCCCTCACTATTAAACTTGCCATAAGTCTGTCAGTTAAATGTAAACAAAAGGGATATGAGGCTGTTAGGAGGTGGCTACCCCTACCATCATGGCGTTTAGTTCAGGAATACAGAAACATGCAAACCTCAGCTGATCCAATTGACATGACACAATTACAAAAATGCTGGGGTGAAATTAAACACCGTGGAGTGTCTAATTTGTTTGGTCTACACTGGGATGAAATTGACATTCGAGGGGGAGTTAAGTTGTGTAGACGAACTGGTAAGCTAATTGGTTTTGAAGATTTTACTCTACCATCAGAACTGGATAATGTGATCACATTAAATGATGAAAATGATGAATTCCAAGATGAATCAGCCTTTCCTCTGGATGATGAAGATGACAATCCTAGTGACAGTGATTCTTCCAATTCCTCTGACTCTGATTCTGATTCACTTAGGAACCCCCAAAATAAGGTCGCAAGACAAATATGCCAGTTTTTTTTAACCAGTCTTGAGGGCGATTTTACCTGGCCAGTTGCCTCTTTCCCAGTTTACAGTGTTACATCTGAAAAGCTGAACAAACACATGGTCTGGTCTCTAATTAAAGCACTGGATGGGGTTGCTAATGGTGGGATCAAGGTGGTGTATGGGGTTTGCGATGGAGGCCCCTGGAATTCCAAATTCTTTAAGACGTCTTCAAAAAAGGCATCATGGGTTAGTCAAAACAAAGTAAGTGGAGGTGATATCTACTGGATATCAGATTACCCACATATGATCAAAAAGCTAAGAAACTACATGCATAATCCTAATTACAACTTAACGCACAAGGAAAGCAGTATACAATGGGATCATGTTGCTGCTGTTGCTAAGCAAGAACACACACTGCTGACAAGCAAGCATATTTTCATTGATTCCTGAAGTAAAATGAAAGTAAAGTTTGCTCGAGATGTCCTTTCAGAATCAACTGCACTTGCAATGGAAGATTCTCAGTTCCCTTACAGCAAAGTTGAAACTTCATTCACCCGTGACTATATAAGAATGTGTGACAGGCTTTTCAAAACAATGAATTCAGTATCTCTTAATTCTAACTACATGCAGGAGCTCCTGTCTGTACTTGTTTTCTTCAAAAGATGGCATGATGAGATTGAAGACAAAGTGAAAAGATGTACCACCAAGGAAGACAAGAAGGCAACACGAAAGCAGTTTATTCCTCTTAAGACATATAATGATCTCCTTGTCTTGATTCGTGGTACAATTGGTCTCATTGGCTATGTGAAAATAAATTACCCCCACATTAACATTGTTCCTAAAAGTCTTTGTCAGGATGACGTAGAGAACTATTTTTCACTTGTAAGGGCACGGGAAGTTTCACCAACAATTCAGCGATATATGGAAATTCGTCAAACACTTGATATTGACTTCAGTATAACTCAAGAACTTGGTCTTTTAGATGGTTCATCCACTTCAATATGAAGGTCCTGCATTTTCACCACCACCCCTCAACCTATCAAAAAGTCAAAGCAAGAAGGGTAAGTCTGAGGAACGTGTTGACACAATATATACTATGCAACAAATGCTTGAACACAATATGGTAAACTGTGAAGACATCTTGAAAGGAGAAGGAAGTTTAGCTTTGCCAAACTACAGTGAGGACCAGAGGAAGAAACTAGAAAATCAGTACTTAGAGATTATTTTTAACACATCTCCATTTAAAAATGTACTTCTCCATTTAAAAATGTATTTGATATCTTGAGTAACTTAGTTTCTGAATCAACCAATGAGATTCTTTATATACTGGAGATTAAATATTCAGAAAATAAGTTTCTGTGCTAACCAATCAGATTATTCATGTAATTCAAACTTGTCTTCACAAAAAACTAAGTCTGCCAACTAACCAATCAGACATAGGAATTTTTATGACCGTTTGAGACAATCTCATTCGCGCGCCTAAACGTCATTTCTAAAATAAGGTTCATCTGTCTTGTGTAACTCAACATAGAACAATGCAGAAAACTGTGAGATACTATTTCAAAATAGCTTTTCAAGTCGTTTTGTCGGTTCAGATTTGTGTTGTTAGTGCATGAATTTCTATGAAATTATTGAAACAATTGTCTGTTACGATCCACGCGACCGCATCCGTAGTTCGTTTCAAGAACCTTTCAATAGTTTCGATTTTATGATCCACAAAAAATCATTTATTACGATAACAAAACACAACATCAAACCAAGCACTTGTAAGATAATTTGGGAATTGTTAGTAGTTTATAGTTTGTAGTTTGCAAGCGTAGATGTTGCGGCTTACGTGACCTATTAAAATTCGCGCGGGCTTTATTTAGTTTATATTTCGCAGCCGCATTAGCATTGTCAGACGTCTATTGTTTAACTTTTCCGCTAAACCAATGAGAAAGGAAAGTATTTTTATCACAAGTGGTTGACAACGACATGACAACGCTTGTTCAAGTCAAATGAAAGTGGAATCGCTGGCAAATAATTATGAAATCGACGAACGAGAACGCAATTCAAAATGAAAATAAAAAGCTGCCATATTCAAACGCTAGCTTTTGTCCGTGTGATAATCGATCGAAATAATTGAAATTTACATTAACTGAATGAAGCGCAGGTTGCGATCTTCTTACCAACTGATGACAACCGCATTTGCATTGTCAGACGTGTATTGTATCATTCAGAGTATAACTTATTCGCTAAACCAATGAGAAAGGAGAGTATTTTTATCACAAGTAGTAGTTGATGACATGTACAACGCTTGTTCATGTCGAAAGAAAGAATCGCGAGCGCAATTCAAAAGGAAAATGAAATGCCGCCATGTTTCACGCTAGCTTTTGTCCGTGTGATAATTGATCGAAATAATCAAAATTTACACTGAATGAACCGCAAGTTGTTTGCAAATGTTCCCCCCCCCCATAAATACTAACCCCTAGCAATTAAGTTCCCCCTCCATGGTTGCTAATCCCCAGCAAATGGATTTTTCCCCTCTACAAATACTAACCCATAGCAAGTGTTCCCCCCCCCCCATAAATACTAACCCCTAGCAGTTAAATGAAGTTGAAAGAAAAGCCAAGGACCAATCTGAAAAAACAAAAATGGTTTCTGAAATGCAATCCTTGAGCAGTGTGTCATCTATTCATCACCTTTCAATATTTAGTCCTGCTGACATTGACAACCAAGTTGCAAAAGAAAAGTGCCATCAATCACAAAAGTATTAAGTATTTAAGGGGGCTCATTTTATAGGGGTTAGTATTTATAGAGAGGGGAAAAACCCATTTGTTAGGGGTTAGCACCCATGGGGGGGGGGGGGGGTTGGAAACGTAAATAAATTTTGTTTTTAAAAAAATATATAAAAAATTGGTAGTTATCTAGCAACCTTTGTGGCATTTTTAGGTGTTATAGAATGAGATCCCCTTAAAGAGGGGTTCCCAACATGAACATTGATTTGCATCAGTGGAATATAAGGAGGTTGATAAAAGGTGTATGGGCGGGAGTTGTTGTGAGTAGTGCAAATAAAAACAAATATTAGTCTGTTAAATTAATTGTTAATTGAGGGAGCGACTTCTGCAACGCAGCACACTACAACCTCAATGTGATAAAAGAATAAAATTTAAAATAAAAATTAGTAAAATATTTATTGCAAAAAGTGTTATAAACAGTCAGTGTTTAAGTATTTAAGGGGGCTCATTTTATTTTTTGAAACTGGTTTGTGGACAATAAAATACAGAGGTACAGAAATGTTTGGATGCTCCCCTGACGATATTGTTGTTCTAAAGGGCACTGGTATGCATGGTGTTAGTGGCAGAGGTATCGTTGAGTACAAGTGTCCATTCAAAGGAGGGTATCCTTCACACTATAAGCAATTACCAGCAATTTATTACATGCAAATACAGCTTAATATGAAAGCAGCAAATGCTGACTGGTGCCATTTTGTGACCTGGACCCCACAGACAACACGGATATCTACAATACAAAGGGATGATGCTTTTATAGATGAATTGTTAGAGTCAGTACATCAACATTTCTGGACCTTAAGTGCCCCACCAACATCCATTTCCACACAGTTAAATGAAGTTGAAAGAAAAGCCAAGGACCAATCTGAAAAAACAAAAATGGTTTCTGAAATGCAATCCTTGAGCAGTGTGTCATCTATTCATCACCTTTCAATATTTAGTCCTGCTGACATTGACAACCAAGTTGCAAAAGAAAAGTGCCATCAATCACAAAAGCCAAATAACCAGCAAAAGCGCGTCCTTCACTGCTCAAAATGCAAAAGGCCACTTGTCATTTGCAATCAGGACAAATGTCCAGAAAAAAAGAAGAGCAGCACAGCACGGAAGTCCCTTTTTCATGACAAACCCAAAACACAGCCCAGATCATTTGAACAGTCTCATGTCTCTTTAATGTTCACATCATACCTTAATAGATCAAACAATATTGCCAACTCCTGTCACCAAGATGCACTTTTAGTTGTTATGGCAGCAATTTCAAATAGAAACCCACAGTTTATCAAATCTTCAGTGAATCAACAGGAATCTAAAGCACTTAAAGCTTTAAAATCTGCATGGATTCTAAATGCTGCTGGTAAATACCATGAAAGTAAAATGTCCTTATGGTTGTGGCTACAAAATGAAACTTGCAATGGTCGCATATATTATAAAATTGGCAATCAAAGTAGTCTAGAAGGAATTATTCATTCGTTACATCACTACATGAGTCAAGAAGAAAGAAACTTCTTTACTTTTGTGACATCAGTTTCAAGACAATGTTCCATTTTCAAGGACCACACATTCATCTCACGAGAAAAGAGGAGTGGCTCATTCAGAATTATAGTTGATGAAATTATTCCTGAAGATCACATAGATCCTTTTAACCTACAAAGTGCTGTCAGTTTGGTTAAGTATTTCAAACGTCACACCATGCCCAATGGATATTCTTGCTTATCTGGAGTGTGTGATTACCAAGAAGGAAAAAAATATGGGGATGTGGGCAATGGACACACCCATAAATGTGATAAACCAGCCACTCGTACAACAACTATAAAGAGCATACCAGAACTTGTTGTGTTAGAAATTTTTAAATCAGATGCATTACCACTGAAATGGGATCCCCATATTGACCTGGAGTTTCATGTGCTTCAATATCATTTCAAGTTGACTGGGTTAATATATCACAGTCAGGTGAGGGCTCATTACTGGTCTGAACTTTATGTGGACAAAGACAACAGATATGGTGTTAGCCCTGGCTGGTACTCCCATGATGGACTTGCAAATGGTGGGAAATGTATTAAAACTGGAAATCATCCCAACCTCCAAGTCAATGGACATCATTTAAGTTTAGCTTTCTTTGAAAGACAAAAACCTACAGAAAATACACAAACACCAACATGTACATCTCAAGTCACATACTCAAAACCATCAAGAACATGGTCACAAACTGAGGCATCTCCATCAGGAATAAGTCCCTTAGGAAAAAAAAGGTAGCTAGTAGGTTACCACAAATGTTGAATTATGTTGTTAACTGTTTTTTTTACATTGATCACTGCAAACGAATGAAGTTTGTGATTTAAACACACAAAATATTGTTAATCAGATATACATGTAAAAAACAGATTTCTTTAGTGACATCAATAAGCAATATTGATGAGCGACCAGCTGATCATCAAATAATAACTTTGAAGTCAACTGAATTGGGACAACAAAATCAAAATCTTCATTCATTGATTTGTTAATGACTGAATTGTTTCATTATTTATATATCAATAACTTCTTACACCATAAATTATTATTTATAATCCTACTGCAAGGTTCACAAATTTATTTTTTTTTTCATATTGACATGGGCAGTGGCTCTTTCAATCAGGGTAAAATTCTGCTTCACTCGTCACACATGCAAACAGAAATTCATGAATTTTTCATTTGTTTTGGATTGAAATTTTTGTGGGAATGTTTCTTTTTATGATTTTGGATATGGTAGATTGAATGGTATTTCTTGGAGATTTTTTTGGAGGGAGGTACATGAATTAAATTAAAACTTCATCTGCACCTCCCTGTCACTATAAAATCTGAGCACACTTGGGTCCTGTATATTTTGTGCTATAACATGTTATTTTGTAATGTAATAGTCAAATAATTAGAGGATACGGTTTAACAAAGTTTAATGAGTTATCAGTTTGGGAGCAGTTTTAAAATACCCAGCCACTTATTTACACATCACTGAACATTTTGCAGAAGGAAGCATAAGAAAACAAAATGAGTCATTCTTAACCAATGAGATAAAATAAGTGGTTGGGTATTCTATCTAAAATCTAGCCTCATTTCATATAAATAGCACCAATGTAGGCAAGCTTAATAAACCATGGACATTTATGGATAAATAAATGTTTTGAGTTCAGTTGTGTTGAATTACATTTTTTAAAGCCATGCAAGTGATCAGGTCATTAAGTTCAATGCTTGAATACGCGCAATGCAATGTTAGTTAATTCAGTTTTAGGATAATTCAGACAATGGACAACTGCAATGTGAAAAAAATTATCATTGAAAAACGCCTTTAATGATCAAGTTCTTACCTCAAAATATCTTTTTAGGATCCAGATGCGAAGTAGGACTAAAAGGCGATTGAGCTTTCTGCGATATCCAACTTTGCTGCCACTCTTGCTTGAGTGCTCAGTACCTCGGCTCTTACTTCGTGTACTGGACACACCATCGACCGACATATTTCGTACTGCGCTCACAGCTCACGGTCTTTCCACAGCCCGCTCTACGGGAGCGTCGAGACCACCTTTTTGGGCTTTGTACGATGGTTGGCAACTGAATTCCCATCCATAGTCTTTCGAATGGCCAAGAATTTGTGCAAAAGTAAATTTAACGCATATTTAGAAGTGCGATCTCCGTAAGATTTCTGATTTCGGTGCTAAGATTTCCCCTCGAGGCAGGCCGCCATTTTTATTTTCATATTATTTAGTACTCAGTCTTACTCGGCCAAATTCTTTACTCGGGCAATCATATAAACTAGGTCCCAGGCCTCGCTGCCAGCCCCCCCTGAGCATAATGCTATGATTTTAGAAGTCAGACGCTCAATTGTGTATAGGACTAAAGTGAATTTCCCATACAAAGTCTATAAACAAGTCGTTTGTTGCTTAATATCAAAGATCCGTCACATACTGAGCTTGGGCTGCCTGTGGAAACATTAACTTTGATTCGACAATCATCTTTTGCTTTATTATACCACGAAAAAGAAACATCTAGCGGATTGTTTGTCGTAGTAAAAAGCTAGAAGTAGAATTTTGCCTAATCAGTTGTAAACAAGCTCAAATTTCATTCCGCTAAGATGAGCTACAGTGACATACAACAAGCTTTAGATTGTAATTTGCATCTCCTTATTAAAAATCACTTATTATTCGTAAGAGATTTGTCTCGCTTCTTTGACGAGTTTATTGATATTTTAACTAAAGATTCAATTCTTACAAATATTTACAGTAAATTCCTGCGAAGTGAATGAAGTCGTCGGTCTGAATCTTTAACTCTGTGCTTAACATTTGGATTTGGCGGGAAGCGACGGCCCCCAAAAACAACGGGGCGCGCAAGGGAGACTTCCCCGCGCGTGCCCCGTTTTTTCTTGCGCCTATATTATTTTTATTTGCCTGCTACGCAAGCTAACCGACTTCATTGAACGTCTGATCCTCATTGTTTGGAAAATACAGTAATCAAAACAAAATCGAAACGAATACGCCGGGGCTAGGAGCCATAACCAAGATTGTTTGTTAAACTGAAAATGAATAGGTCACGAATGAATATAATTGAATAATTTAAAGACTCTTCAAATTCACCGTTGATATTTTTTTTATAGAAATAGAAAATACACACTTAATTAAGTCTATGGATAGTCTCTTGTTTGTGAGTGATGTCCAAAATTTGCCAGTTTAGTGGTTATAGGAATCAGTGAAAATTAAAAATATATGAACTGACACACCAATTTTAAATAAAATTATATTCAAATTAAATCTAGGTATGTGTGCCATGAAAGCCCTCAGTATGGTTCAGTGTAATTTAACGCGGTTTCCATAAAGTTGTGGGAAGTAGTAATTAAAGCCTAACTTAGACAAAGATCTTTAATTATTCAGCCACTGAAATTGAGCGAAATACTGACTATTAAACGGCAGGTCTCTGTTGTTGCTTGGTTTAATTTGTTGTGCAAGAAAGCGACGTAAATTTGCATACAGTCAGTAAAAATAAACATTTATGTAAAGTTGTACCGACGCCGAAATTTATTTAACAAACACACGATAAAGAACGTTCTTGAAGTTTGATTTCAGTACAGTGTCAGTATCTTTATTGCAAGACAGATCCAACTGCGAACATGTTCCCAATGCATTCAGTGCTGTGTAGCATCCATATTTGTTTTCTCTTCTCCGCACAAGGGCAACAGATTTTCAAAATTGGTAAATTGTCCTAGCGTGACTGTTTATGAATGTAATTTTTGCAGTTTTGCCAGGCATGTAAGACATGTATAGGGTATGTACTCTATACATGAAATAATTTAGAAATAATTGATACAGTGTCTTGTTATTTCTAGGTGCTATCTTCTCGGAAAACAATACGGGGCTTGATGAAAGAATTTTCAGATTTGCAGTAGAAACGATCGGCAGGGAGACGTTTCACGGCGCTAATACAACAACATTAATTCCTGTTGTGAAATACGCGGCATTGGACAACTCATTTGAGAATATTTACAGCGGTAAGTAAACGAAAGCAGGTTTGTTTTTGTAAAGCTGACGCAGCACGTTAACTTTTATTATTATCGAGCTTACTGATTCAAAGAAAAAGTTCAGTTTTGTGAATCAGGAGGACTCAAATGACATAACGTAACGTTTATTTCAGTCAAGTATACATTTTATATCTAATATATACGTACATCTCTTTATATAAAGACTTTAAAGGTAATTTGTGTCACGGCTTGATGTCCACTGAAATTTATTATTGGAAAGAGATTGACTGTTAATCGAAACAACAGATCGAAGTTCTAGTTTCTCGTATATAACTTATATACTTATACATTTGCGGGTGGGTTTTAATAAGAAAATGTTTAATTAATAAAATGCTGGTATAAAAACTATTACTGCACTGAACTGATTCGGTTTGCGCGCGTGCTGGCATATTATTTAGGTTAAATTTTTGGAAATATAAATATATAACAGTTAGCGACAGTAAACAAAGTCAACAAATAGCGAACTGCATGCACTGCCGTTGTCAGTAATACAGATTCACAATAACGCTTGCTGCGTTTCGCGACCTTCGCGCAGTTTGTAATAACGCACTTAACGTATAATGCAATCACATTCTCGCAGTTTGTACTTTTGAGTAATTAGCGCAACTTCCAAAATAACTAAACGACCCCGTTCGAAACATTCCTAGTACTCGCAAAGAATTTGAGAATAAAGTTAATACAGTAGCATGGGCGAATCCACGAATTTCTGAAGGGGGGGTCTTTTCCGATTTTACCCTCTAAAATGCCATTTACGGCATTCTTAAAAGTCGAAAAGCGTTTGTTAAGTCAAAAATTTGACAATCAGTCAATTGGTGGAAGTGAAACAACAACGCATAAAACAATTTTATTCAACCTCGTTCCTGTCGAAGGGAAAAGCCCTGGGAACGAGGTTGAATTCTATTCTATTATTTTTATGAACCACATGGGAGACACAGGTCTGATAGGGGGGTCCGGACCCCCCCCCCCCCGACCCTCCCCCTGGATCTGCCACTGGGTGGATGGGCACCCGAACAGTTCACCGCCAACCTGGGGTGCTCTTCAGTAATGCGTGGACATCACATGTTTGCTAGTGTTTCAAAATTAAAATCTTTTCCTCTTCTGTTCTTTCTTTATTGCAGCTTCTTTTATAGAAGCAATAGCTAACGTTTTTCCGTGTTTCCCTAGTTATGGTGACATAAGTCTCCTACAGCCTTTATTTTCTCTTATTAAATTTTTCGACTTTCTGATACGTGGCGCCTTCTGCTCAGACGGTCATTAATTATGGCTTCAGGCGACGCCTATTTCATTAAAACACGACATTTTTTATTAATAAAACATAACAACCGTTTTACTTTTTTACTTTTACATGTGGCGCTTCTTCTGTGTGGAACTTTTTCGAGCAACTACTATAGCCGCATCCCTTGAAAGAAGGGAAAGAAGAAAGAAAGATCTATTTTCCTTCTGGTGCCTTTGGTCGGTTTTTCAGACTTTCTATTTCCCTTCGGACGCTTAGCATACTCATAGTCCCCTCTACTAACTGTGGCATACTTTAGTAGAAATTATCATGTAGTTGTATTTTATTTTGTACCAACCTCATGAATTTTTACCGTGTTAAAATAAAGATTTGAGATTTGAGATTGAGGTCCATACGGAACTATATTAACAAAATTGTGTTCAAATTGAAAAGCCAATTTTCGAGAATAGCGGAGGAAGTCAGATTAATTGAACTCGTAAAAGCTCTTGAAAATGTTTACTGAGCTACGACTCACACGGTTTATTGAAAACCTTTTTATGCTACCGATCAATTAAACAGCCGAAGTTGTCTCCAAATCTTAATTCTTACTGGCAACGTTCTTAAATGTGCCCACCTGTGATGAGTTATGATCAGCACCCCCTGGTCAGGATAACTAAATATTATATTAATTTATTTTATAACGTGAACTAAACATCCCGATTTAGCAGCACCGACAATCGTTCAGTCGAGTGTGTTTAGATTACAAGGCGAAATGACTAAAATAAAAAAAATCTTAATAAATGCACAGCTCGGTTTTTTAATGTCCGAAAGGTGGGTTGGAAAAGAATTATGCGAAGAACTGCATGTTTATCAGGTTTGATATAATTCTTAAATAATAAACCAAATTTTATGTTTATATATATTAAAACGCAACAAAGATTATGACGTGTAGATGATACGGAAGGTCACGTTTTTAAAAATAAGCATTGTGACAGGGAATTTACTCTTTTGGGTCAAAAAACTGTACTAAATATATGATGATTGCTCTTAAGTCTCTTACACAAAATGTTCTTAGAGAACCGATAGTAAAACATCAAGTGATTCTGCTAACAGAGAGCAAACCATAATAAATTTCAGTGATTTTGTCAAGATTCAAAGGAGGAACTTGAAAACACTGGCTAATTTTTCGAGTTGCAATCCATTTTCATCGGGCCGGCCATCTACAGTTAAAGACACTTTTTGATAGTTTTATGATCTTTCATTGTAATAGAGCACTTTTCAATTGAGTGTCGAAAGTAATTACACACCAAAACCAATCGTGACTTGCTCGCACTCGTTTTCCCGCGCTTGGCGCCGGCGGCATGTATTTGCTTCGAGCTCTGATTGGTTCATTGGATTGTTTACGACTGCTGTGATTGGTCAGAGTAATTACTTTGGTTTTGATTTTACGACACTCAAATAAAAGCTGCTCTATTTATTTATATTTAGTATATTTAAGAATATTATTATAAAATATTATTATAAAATATTATCAGTATTATTTTTAGTATTCCGTTGATAAAGTTCTGGAGCTTTCAAAATGATACTAATAAAACAGAAGGTGACATTAGTCCTTCAACCTCGGCTTCACAGCTTTGCTCTCGACTGTTCTTGAACATTTTTGGGTTTTAGCCAACCAGCTCATCTCCGAGGGAGTAATAGTAATAGCAATAATTTTCTCTATTCTATCCCTTCTTTCATGGGAGGCGGCTGTTGTAGTTACCGCGAAAAAGTGAGGACACTCCGTGTAAAAGTAAAAACGTAAAAAGGTTATGTTTTAATGAAAAATCGGTCGTGAAATATTTTAATGGATTAGCATCGCCTGAAGCCATAATACATACTATCTGAACTGGAGGCGCATCACATTAAAAAGACGAAAATTTAATAAGAGAAAATAACATAACGACAAGTAACTTTATGGAAACACGGAAAACGTTTGCTATTGCTTTCATAAAATAAGCCGCAAGAAAGGTAGGACAAAAGAGTGAAATAAATCTTTTCCCCTCTGGCGCCTTTCATGTCCTTTGCATTGGTCGGTTTTTTAAACTTTCTAAAATGCAATTTTCCTTCGGACGTTACCAATTTTCGAGAATGGCGGAGGAAATTAATTGAGCTCGTAAAGCTCTTAAAAATGTTTACTCAGTGAGCTACCACTCACACGGCTTGCTGAATTAAAAAAAAAAAAAAAATATATATATATATATATATATATATATATATATATATATATATATATATATACAGCTGTTTCGAGAAAGGTTGTCGGAAAAAAGCGTAAAAGTGCACGCGACAATCCAGAAAGGTATTGTGGATAGTCATCCACGCTTTACTCTAAAAACTCAAAGGTCGTCCTTGTACGGACTAGACGAGGCATCGCGGGTTTCATGTATTTATTTGACTTATTAAAATTCATTGATCATACCCCACATTATTTTTCGGGATTGTCGCGTGCACTTTCGCGCTTTTTATCCGACAACCTCGAAACAGCTGTATATATATATATATATATATATATATATAACCGTAGAACTTGTGAGGGGTCTCGCAAACAATGCAAATCCTTAACCAACGTAAAATGCTTGCTGGAGGATCACTAAAGCGATCGTGGACACTTGAAATAATCGTAAATAAAACCGAAAATGTGAGGGTCAAGAGTCCAACTCCAATGTAGCTTTGCTGGTTTATTCGCTCAACGTTTCGACCATAACGGTCTTCATCAGGAGCATCTGAGGTATATATATATCTGCTTGTTTTTTTTTTGGTTTCAGCTAACCAGCTCATCTCCGAAGGAGTGATAGCAATCATTGGCCCCAGGACCTCCACGGCTGTAAAAGCGATGTACCCGCTGTGTTCCAAATTCCACATCCCTCAAATCAGCGCCAGTGCCACGGATCCAGATTTCTTTTACAAGTTTAATCAATACAAGTTTTTACTGCGCATGTCTCCCACTGATACGAGACAGAGCCTCGCTATGAGGGATTTGATTGCACACTTTAAATGGGAGAGAATGGGAATATTGACCTCGGCCACAGATTATGGTAAGACGAACTGATAGTGTATGCACTTTGCCGAGTGTTGCTACCAAGTTCATAAAGCAGTTTTCAATAGGCCATTTCCGAGTTGCCTTTAGCCTCTCTATCAAAGCGAGGCTAGGTGCGAAACCTTTCATATGAAAATGAGTTTTCATTCACATGCAAATAAAACTTATTTGCATGTGAATGAAAACTCATTTTCATATGAAAGGTTTCGCACCTAGCCTCGCTTTGATAGAGAGGCTAAAGGCAACTCGGAAATAGCCTATTGAGTGTCATGAAATCAAAACAAAAGTAGACGTAGGCAACTCAATGAACCAATGAAAACTCGAAGGAAACACATGCAGCCGGTGCCAAGCGGGGGAAAACGCGTGCGAGTAAGTCACGATTGGTTTTGTTTTAACTTCCGATTGGTTGAGAAAGTGAAGTGATATCTTTAGCCAATTACAAAGCGTAGCAAAGCAAGACAAAAGCAATCGCGAAATTACTTTTAGAACGCTAAGAACAATTTGCTGAATAAAAATATTGGCAGTATTATTATTGTTATTTTCCGTGGTATGGCAGGTCCCAGCCATAAACTTTTCAGTTGATTTTTGCAAAAAATCATAAAGTGTTGAACTGCAGAAAAAAGAAAAATATGTCCAAGTTGGGCCAGCTGCACTGCCAAATTGTAATAAATCAAGAAGGTATTTTAGGCGCGCATTGCCTGAGCTACTAAAGCAGATAAACAATAGGGTCACTGTCTATCTAATATCTCAGTACAATATTTGGATTCCTTTGAGTTTCAGAGGAATTTGCTGGTTTTCATAGGAATTCGCTTGTTAATGTGGACATGTTGTATATATTCTTCAGATGATATTAAGTATTATGACGTATTCTATTAAACTGAAGGCTATATTATTTTTCTTGTAAACCAAACGAGCCTTAGAACATAGTTCATATTCTTTTATAGCCAAATCTACGGCTTCCTTTAAAGTTTTGTTCTTATTTTTGACAATCCGCCTCGATTAGCTATATGCTAACTGCGGGTTGTCAATGTTTAAAATATTGTTAATATCTTTATAATGAAATAAAATTGTTGTTGTTGTTGTTGGTAACCTGCGATCAGGCGCTTTTTATTTTCGAAACGTGAGAGCGCGAACGGCGGAAGTCGGCGGAAGGATGTGCCAAAAAAAAAAGAGCACTTGATCACAGGCTATTCAATTAGAAGACTTTAGAGACATCTTAAGCGTCTTGACTTCCATAAATTTTTTTCATTACATTTCTCCTGAAATTACAGAAATGAACTCCCTATTGGACTTTCAAGAGTTCGCCACTAAAAAGAACTGGGAGATATTAGCCATAGAACACTTCCCTGTTGATGTTGGCAGCGCTAAACTGAACGCTACAAATGAACTCTTGAATCTGAGGGAGAAAGGAGCACGCGTGATCCTGTTAAGCTGCTTAGATATTTATGTACCACAAGTGTTAGAACAAGCGGAGAAACTAGATATGATCAAGGAATGGGTCTGGATCTTAACGGATGGCGCCATTTCTAAGGTTAGTTCTCTTGATAAATAGATAAATCATCCAAAGCTACTGTGAAACACATGACGTATAGACAGACAGAAATACAGGCCCCGAAACAGAGTGACAAACGGATGGATTGATGTCTCCTCTGTATAGTAGATGCGAGGAATTGTGTAGCCAGTTATTGAAGCAATTTACAATGTATTAGAATACATTATGCACCTGTCAATTGAAACCCCCACCCCCCCCCCCCCACCCCGGGAAGTATGGGGCATTGATGGGGGTTACTAAGGGTTTTGGCACCTTTTTGTGTCCGAGGGGGTGGGGGATTTGTTGTTTTTCGTTGCATCAGTTTTGCCCGTGGGGTGGGGGATTAGTAAGGGTTTGATATTCGTGGACGAGCGAGGACTGAGGCGAGTGAGTCGTATCCATGTGCTTTCTCATCCCCAAAGGCGGTTTCAAGATGGACGGCATTAAGGTATTGTGTTGATTTATATTTTTTCCAATTAAACTGAGAGCTCAAGAGTTATTTATTATAGTTTTAAAATCGATTAAGATGAAGTAAATATTCTAAAGATTGATGGTATGTTTCTTGCGTTGATTTTTAGTGGATATTTCAATGATTTTTGCTTGTTCGAAGTCGAGCGCCGATTTCATGTTTAATATTCCAACTCATTATCAATTGAATTGTTTATTGTTTCATTGAGCTTTGGGTCTTGATATTCGACTAGCGAGGACACACACGGCCAAATAGCCTTTCCAATCATTTTACTTCTATAATTTCTTTGCTTAATATAAAAGCTCTTTTAATTTTTTTTTGAGTTGGAATTGCTGATTCTCAACCCATGCGCAATGAACTCAAGCAAATAGTGAATTGCGAAAAAGAATCCAATTCCATCGGGACCCATCGGTTTTCCACTGCAGTATTTTTTTATCCCACTCTGTAAAAAACGAAAACTCAAAACTATTAGCTTGAGAAGCTGGTTTGTCCCAGGGGTGGGGGAATTTTTTCACTTTACTTGGGGTTTAGAAAGAAAACAGGGCCCATGTATATGGGGCATTATCACATTTTTTTTCTACTCCAAGGCTAATGCCCCATACTTCCCCGGGGTGGGGGGGGGGGGGGTGGGGGTTTCAATTGACAGGTGCATTAGAGCCAGGGAAAATAACTGTAGAAATAATAAAAGTACAATTTTCAGGATAACAAGGGTATTGTTTATAAAGAGGACTCATTGGTCTACGTATTCCTGTAACGGGTCACGGAAAACGATATGACAGAGTCTCAGAGGAATGGAAGAAATCTGGAGAAACCGAACCTATTAATGTAAGTCTGCGCTTTTTAATAGTTAACTACAGTTATACAGTTTTAGAAATAGAGCGGTTTTCAATATAAGTACTATAAGAAGCAAAGGCTGACAACTGCGTAGAAAAAGTAACGCAACAATGGCATGATTGAGACCAAACCGAAAGTTTAAATGCGTTTCGTCTCAATCATGCCATTGTTGCGTTACTTTTTCTACGCAGTTGTCAGCCCTCGCTTCTTATAGTATTTTGTTTATTTTTGGCTGATCAGATCTCTTACAGATCCTGAGTATTCTAGCGGCATTTTCGTTCACGGTCCCTTGCTTTCTCGTTTTCAATTAAGTGTCCTAAAACTAAAATGAAAGTAATCACTGACTGACCAATCACAACAGGCACAGACAATCCATTGAACCTATCAGAGCTCGAAGCAAAGACATGTAGCCGGCGCCAAGCGCGGGAAAACGCTTGCAGTCATGTCACGATTGGTTTTGGTTTTACTTCTGATTGGTCGAGAAAGTCACAAAGCGTAATAATGCAAAACAATTACTTTTCACACTGCTCGATTGAAAAGCGCTCTATTGTAAAGAAAAGCAACAAATGTCACTGATTAAGGGAGTCTCGCTTAGAAGCTAGAGATTTGTTAATCAAGGAATCATCCTAAAAACACGTCTTTCTTGGAATTGACACAAGAAAAGGAGATGCCGAATGAAGAAACAAACCCAACAAATGATGGTCGCCATTAAAGATGGTGACAACTGACAGTGTAATGAACTGATGGCCCTCCAAACTAATCAGCTAAAATACATATACTGTAATACGAATAGGTAACTATTTACAACATACTAATTACAGATATAAAATTGCAACTATAAAAATATAACTGGAAGGCCTACAACTAATAACATTGTTATGAGGGACTGGTATAACAAAAAAACATAATATATTCAATGCACGGCAATAAGTAGTTCCTCTAAAATTTATATTCGTTCGAGTTATTTATCGTGCGATAGATGATTAAATGTTAGCGTTTTATTTCTTTTTGAGCATTAGACGCTGAAAGGGAACAAAACCACACGAATTCGAGGGTATACGATAGTTAACAGTTAACTGTTCGGCGGTTATTTCAACCTTTTTAGGCTCGAGCGGGAAGGATTTATGACGCTGTATTGACTGTTGGAAAGGCCATTGGACAAATACTTGCTAAGAACATAACGATTACAGCGCCTCCTGTCGCTAATGGATTATGTCGATCGAACAACAAGGAGGTTGAACCATGGGCTGATGGACGAATGCTTATAAGGGAAATGAAAAGAGTAAGTTTCTTTTGGACATAACTGTATTCTCAGTACAAATCAAATGCTACCGTCGGTCCCTCCCCTCTCCTGGACGTTTTGCTTTACAGCCCCCC
>JAJGOT010000055.1:1992500-2007500 GCA_022457155.1 Cladopsammia gracilis
CGTAATTACACATGAACTATGTCACCGAGTACTTCCTTTGCTGGAGTTATCAATTGCATCACTTATAAGCTTAACATGCTCTTGTTTTCAAGCCATCTGCAAAAACTTTCAAGACCAATCGCAAAAGAAAAGGCTTCTCGCATTGAGAGAGTTTTTGGATGTGAAGATTTTGGAACTTGAAACCCTAGCGTATAAAGATAAACTAAGTGAGGATGAATACTTCACTTTAATAGTAGAGTTACCTGGTTTACACGGGTTTCTAAAAGAACTTAAGCAAATAGCAAACAGCATGCATACCGGTTTTGCAAATCTTCTTTCTTTAACTTACAGTACCAAGCTGTGCTCGATTGAGAAAGCAATGGCCTTTCACCAAGTGTACATTTCCAACAAAGTTGCATGTGACTGTCTGAAATCAAATTGTTTATCGCAAAAAGAGTACGAACGTTTGTTGGGAATGTCTGGTGAAATAGAAAGCTTGGAGTATCAGTTTCTGTCCCTGGTCTGTTCAAGGTCGTGTAGAGTCAAAGAAATCCAAGCTCTTTTTCTTAGCAGCCAAAAATTTATAGAGAGGTTGAGTACTGTAACAGCTGGCGAACTTTGCAACAGTGCTGATAAAGTAAGGTCAATCCGTAAATCATTGCATATGCGCGCTGAAACACTGGAAACAAAACTGTCCCTTCTGCTTAAAGAAAAGCCAACTGATCATGGTACTCACTCTGCTTTGGACAAACCTTGCACAAATGACATACAAGTGAATTGCTACAGGCATGGCGGGGGAAATTGTGTTGTATTGCTGGGTGTGGAAATGGTGCTGGTCTGCATTCTTTATCTCATTTACAAGGGGTGTATGAAATAAAAGCAGAAATAGAGAATGACTCATACTTTCTCTATGTCTGTGACAGTCACTTTCAGAATGCCAAATATATTCACCCTTTACAAACCATGGAACTTCCAGAAAGTCAAGTGCTGTTTAAACAATTAACAAGATTAAGTTGCAGTTTGTGCCATCAGGGGAAGCACCTGTACATCCAAAACTCATGCCCACAACATTATGTTAACATTTTTGACAAAAAAGTTCAGGTTTCATGTGACACTGCACACTTCCTTAACAAAGATTCACGTTCAATGGAAGCATCAATCCCCAGTGATATTTATGTGTGTAAAGGCTGTTCAACTTCAATTCTGCTATCAAGATCAATTGAAATACCCCAAGAACTGCATTGTCCTTTGAGCCCTTCATTAAAGGGAATATACCATGCCATGGCCACAAAGTTTCTTCATGGAATGATGGGTTGGAGCATTTCATTTGACAATCCAAATTCTATCAAATTTCAGTTCTCCCCTCAGAGATGTGAAACACAGAACCACAATGAAAGGCTTCTTAATTTGTTTTATAAATGATTCTCATTCAGAGCTGTGTTATAAAGTGTACATTTTGAATTCAATGGTAAATATTGGTGGATCACTTGGAAAGTTGAAAATCAAACTATTGCAAGTATTTGCAGGCAATTGTATACTGCTTTAAAGAAAACTGAACATGAGAAAAATATGTTGTGGAGTATATGAATCCTAATATTTTACTGTGGGCAAAACAAAAGATTGGATCACCAGAACCCCCACAGTTCATTGTTGACTCGCAGTGGATAATACCTGTAAAGAAAGGCAGTTCAACAGAGTTTTTAAGGGAGACAGTAAGGAAGGCTAAGGTGCTGTGGGATGGTGCAAGTCTTCAAACTAATCTTGAGTGTAAAATCTTGGTGAAAGAGGGGAGCAAGTCTGGCCGTTGCGAAGCATGCCAGAAAATGCTTGATAATTCTTTAAAGAGGCATAAGGTACCAGTGCCAGGAACTGCAGAAAAAGCAACTAAATCAAATAGCAAAGTAAAATTTTCTGCGCTGTCACCATCAACTACTTGATCGTGCACGGAATTTAAGCAATGAAGTCAGAAAATTGAGCCGCCAAAACAAGGCTCTAAGAATGATACTGAAGAAACAAAAACAGAAGCTATGTATACCTAATTTTCAACCAACCTTTGATGAACTTTCAGATATGGTAAATTTTGCTGTGAGGAACAAGCTGCTAGTAGAGGGATCTATTCTGTATTCATTTATGTTGGATGCTTTGTCCCAACTGAAATTGACCCAGGACCCTTCTGGTGATGTGTCATCCACAGAGAATCAAAAATCTCCATCAAAACCGAACAATATGCGCTGGGACCCCCTCACTATTAAACTTGCCATAAGTCTGTCAGTTAAATGTAAACAAAAGGGATATGAGGCTGTTAGGAGGTGGCTACCCCTACCATCATGGCGTTTAGTTCAGGAATACAGAAACATGCAAACCTCAGCTGATCCAATTGACATGACACAATTACAAAAATGCTGGGGTGAAATTAAACACCGTGGAGTGTCTAATTTGTTTGGTCTACACTGGGATGAAATTGACATTCGAGGGGGAGTTAAGTTGTGTAGACGAACTGGTAAGCTAATTGGTTTTGAAGATTTTACTCTACCATCAGAACTGGATAATGTGATCACATTAAATGATGAAAATGATGAATTCCAAGATGAATCAGCCTTTCCTCTGGATGATGAAGATGACAATCCTAGTGACAGTGATTCTTCCAATTCCTCTGACTCTGATTCTGATTCACTTAGGAACCCCCAAAATAAGGTCGCAAGACAAATATGCCAGTTTTTTTTAACCAGTCTTGAGGGCGATTTTACCTGGCCAGTTGCCTCTTTCCCAGTTTACAGTGTTACATCTGAAAAGCTGAACAAACACATGGTCTGGTCTCTAATTAAAGCACTGGATGGGGTTGCTAATGGTGGGATCAAGGTGGTGTATGGGGTTTGCGATGGAGGCCCCTGGAATTCCAAATTCTTTAAGACGTCTTCAAAAAAGGCATCATGGGTTAGTCAAAACAAAGTAAGTGGAGGTGATATCTACTGGATATCAGATTACCCACATATGATCAAAAAGCTAAGAAACTACATGCATAATCCTAATTACAACTTAACGCGCACAAGGAAAGCAGTATACAATGGGATCATGTTGCTGCTGTTGCTAAGCAAGAACACACACTGCTGACAAGCAAGCATATTTTCATTGATTCCAGAAGTAAAATGAAAGTAAAGTTTGCTCGAGATGTCCTTTCAGAATCAACTGCACTTGCAATGGAAGATTCTCAGTTCCCTTACAGCAAAGTTGAAACTTCATTCACCCGTGACTATATAAGAATGTGTGACAGGCTTTTCAAAACAATGAATTCAGTATCTCTTAATTCTAACTACATGCAGGAGCTCCTGTCTGTACTTGTTTTCTTCAAAAGATGGCATGATGAGATTGAAGACAAAGTGAAAAGATGTACCACCAAGGAAGACAAGAAGGCAACACGAAAGCAGTTTATTCCTCTTAAGACATATAATGATCTCCTTGTCTTGATTCGTGGTACAATTGGTCTCATTGGCTATGTGAAAATAAATTACCCCCACATTAACATTGTTCCTAAAAGTCTTTGTCAGGATGACGTAGAGAACTATTTTTCACTTGTAAGGGCACGGGAAGTTTCACCAACAATTCAGCGATATATGGAAATTCGTCAAACACTTGATATTGACTTCAGTATAACTCAAGAACTTGGTCTTTTAGATGGTTCATCCACTTCATATGAAGGTCCTGCATTTTCACCACCACCCCTCAACCTATCAAAAAGTCAAAGCAAGAAGGGTAAGTCTGAGGAACGTGTTGACACAATATATACTATGCAACAAATGCTTGAACACAATATGGTAAACTGTGAAGACATCTTGAAAGGAGAAGGAAGTTTAGCTTTGCCAAACTACAGTGAGGACCAGAGGAAGAAACTAGAAAATCAGTACTTAGAGATTATTTTTAACACATCTCCATTTAAAAATTGTACTTCTCCATTTAAAAATGTATTTGATATCTTGAGTAACTTAGTTTCTGAATCAACCAATGAGATTCTTTATATACTGGAGATTAAATATTCAGAAAATAGTTTCTGTGCTAACCAATCAGATTATTCATGTAATTCAAACTTGTCTTCACAAAAAACTAAGTCTGCCAACTAACCAATCAGACATAGGAATTTTATGACCGTTTGAGACAATCTCATTCGCGAGCGCCTAAACGTCATTTCTAAAATAAGGTTCATCTGTCTTGTGTAACTCAACATAGAACAATGCAGAAAACTGTGAGTTACTATTTCAAAATAGCTTTTCAAGTCGTTTTGTCGGTTCAGATTTGTGTTGTTAGTGCATGAATTTCTATAAATTATTGAAACAATTGTCTGTGTTACGATCCACGCGACCGCATCCGTAGTTCGTTTCAAGAACCTTTCAATAGTTTTCGATTTTAATGATCCACAAAAAATCATTTATTACGATAACAAAAACACAACATCAAACCAAGCACTTGTAAGATAATTTGGGAATTGTTAGTAGTTTATAGTTTGTAGTTTGCAAGCGTAGATGTTGCGGCTTACGTGACCTATTAAAATTCGCGCGGGCTTTATTTAGTTTATATTTCGCAGCCGCATTAGCATTGTCAGACGTCTATTGTTTAACTTTTCCGCTAAACCAATGAGAAAGGAAAGTATTTTTATCACAAGTGGTTGACAACGACATGACAACGCTTGTTCAAGTCAAATGAAAGTGGAATCGCTGGCAAATAATTATGAAATCGACGAACGAGAACGCAATTCAAAATGAAAATAAAAAGCTGCCATATTCAACGCTAGCTTTTGTCCGTGTGATTAATCGATCGAAATAATTGAAATTTACATTAACTGAATGAAGCGCAGAGTTGCGATCTTCTTACCAACTGATGACAACCGCATTTGCATTGTCAGACGTTATTGTATCATTCAGAGTATAACTTATTCGCTAAACCAATGAGAAAGGAGAGTATTTTATCACAAGTAGTAGTTGATGACATGTACAACGCTTGTTCATGTCGAAAGAAAGAATCGCGAGCGCAATTCAAAAGGAAAATGAAATGCCGCCATGTTTCACGCTAGCTTTTGTCCGTGTGATAATTGATCGAAATAATCAAAATTTACACTGAATGAACCGCAAGTTGTTTGCAAATGTTCCCCCCCCCCATAAATACTAACCCCTAGCAATTAAGTTCCCCCTCCATGGTTGCTAATCCCCAGCAAATGGATTTTTCCCTCTACAAATACTAACCCATAGCAAGTGTTCCCCCCCCCCCATAAATACTAACCCCTAGCAGTTAAATGAAGTTGAAAGAAAAGCCAAGGACCAATCTGAAAAAACAAAAATGGTTTCTGAAATGCAATCCTTGAGCAGTGTGTCATCTATTCATCACCTTTCAATATTTAGTCCTGCTGACATTGACAACCAAGTTGCAAAAGAAAAGTGCCATCAATCACAAAAGTATTAAGTATTTAAGGGGGCTCATTTTATAGGGTTAGTATTTATAGAGAGGGAAAAACCCATTTGTTAGGGTTAGCACCCATGGGGGGGGGGGGGGTTGGAAACGTAAATAAATTTTGTTTTTAAAAAAATATATAAAAAATTGGTAGTTATCTAGCAACCTTTGTGGCATTTTTAGGTGTTATAGAATGAGATCCCCTTAAAGAGGGGTTCCCAACATGAACATTGATTTGCATCAGTGGAATATAAGGAGGTTGATAAAAGGTGTATGGGCGGGAGTTGTTGTGAGTAGTGCAAATAAAAACAAATATTAGTCTGTTAAATTAATTGTTAATTGAGGGAGCGACTTCTGCAACGCAGCACACTACAACCTCAATGTGATAAAAGAATAAAATTTAAAATAAAAATTAGTAAAATATTTATTGCAAAAAGTGTTATAAACAGTCAGTGTTTAAGTATTTAAGGGGGCTCATTTTATTTTTTGAAACTGGTTTGTGGACAATAAAATACAGAGGTACAGAAATGTTTGGATGCTCCCCTGACGATATTGTTGTTCTAAAGGGCACTGGTATGCATGGTGTTAGTGGCAGAGGTATCGTTGAGTACAAGTGTCCATTCAAAGGAGGGTATCCTTCACACTATAAGCAATTACCAGCAATTTATTACATGCAAATACAGCTTAATATGAAAGCAGCAAATGCTGACTGGTGCCATTTTGTGACCTGGACCCCACAGACAACACGGATATCTACAATACAAAGGGATGATGCTTTTATAGATGAATTGTTAGAGTCAGTACATCAACATTTCTGGACCTTAAGTGCCCCACCAACATCCATTTCCACACAGTTAAATGAAGTTGAAAGAAAAGCCAAGGACCAATCTGAAAAAACAAAAATGGTTTCTGAAATGCAATCCTTGAGCAGTGTGTCATCTATTCATCACCTTTCAATATTTAGTCCTGCTGACATTGACAACCAAGTTGCAAAAGAAAAGTGCCATCAATCACAAAAGCCAAATAACCAGCAAAAGCGCGTCCTTCACTGCTCAAAATGCAAAAGGCCACTTGTCATTTGCAATCAGGACAAATGTCCAGAAAAAAAGAAGAGCAGCACAGCACGGAAGTCCCTTTTTCATGACAAACCCAAAACACAGCCCAGATCATTTGAACAGTCTCATGTCTCTTTAATGTTCACATCATACCTTAATAGATCAAACAATATTGCCAACTCCTGTCACCAAGATGCACTTTTAGTTGTTATGGCAGCAATTTCAAATAGAAACCCACAGTTTATCAAATCTTCAGTGAATCAACAGGAATCTAAAGCACTTAAAGCTTTAAAATCTGCATGGATTCTAAATGCTGCTGGTAAATACCATGAAAGTAAAATGTCCTTATGGTTGTGGCTACAAAATGAAACTTGCAATGGTCGCATATATTATAAAATTGGCAATCAAAGTAGTCTAGAAGGAATTATTCATTCGTTACATCACTACATGAGTCAAGAAGAAAGAAACTTCTTTACTTTTGTGACATCAGTTTCAAGACAATGTTCCATTTTCAAGGACCACACATTCATCTCACGAGAAAAGAGGAGTGGCTCATTCAGAATTATAGTTGATGAAATTATTCCTGAAGATCACATAGATCCTTTTAACCTACAAAGTGCTGTCAGTTTGGTTAAGTATTTCAAACGTCACACCATGCCCAATGGATATTCTTGCTTATCTGGAGTGTGTGATTACCAAGAAGGAAAAAAATATGGGGATGTGGGCAATGGACACACCCATAAATGTGATAAACCAGCCACTCGTACAACAACTATAAAGAGCATACCAGAACTTGTTGTGTTAGAAATTTTTAAATCAGATGCATTACCACTGAAATGGGATCCCCATATTGACCTGGAGTTTCATGTGCTTCAATATCATTTCAAGTTGACTGGGTTAATATATCACAGTCAGGTGAGGGCTCATTACTGGTCTGAACTTTATGTGGACAAAGACAACAGATATGGTGTTAGCCCTGGCTGGTACTCCCATGATGGACTTGCAAATGGTGGGAAATGTATTAAAACTGGAAATCATCCCAACCTCCAAGTCAATGGACATCATTTAAGTTTAGCTTTCTTTGAAAGACAAAAACCTACAGAAAATACACAAACACCAACATGTACATCTCAAGTCACATACTCAAAACCATCAAGAACATGGTCACAAACTGAGGCATCTCCATCAGGAATAAGTCCCTTAGGAAAAAAAAGGTAGCTAGTAGGTTACCACAAATGTTGAATTATGTTGTTAACTGTTTTTTTTACATTGATCACTGCAAACGAATGAAGTTTGTGATTTAAACACACAAAATATTGTTAATCAGATATACATGTAAAAAACAGATTTCTTTAGTGACATCAATAAGCAATATTGATGAGCGACCAGCTGATCATCAAATAATAACTTTGAAGTCAACTGAATTGGGACAACAAAATCAAAATCTTCATTCATTGATTTGTTAATGACTGAATTGTTTCATTATTTATATATCAATAACTTCTTACACCATAAATTATTATTTATAATCCTACTGCAAGGTTCACAAATTTATTTTTTTTTTCATATTGACATGGGCAGTGGCTCTTTCAATCAGGGTAAAATTCTGCTTCACTCGTCACACATGCAAACAGAAATTCATGAATTTTTCATTTGTTTTGGATTGAAATTTTTGTGGGAATGTTTCTTTTTATGATTTTGGATATGGTAGATTGAATGGTATTTCTTGGAGATTTTTTTGGAGGGAGGTACATGAATTAAATTAAAACTTCATCTGCACCTCCCTGTCACTATAAAATCTGAGCACACTTGGGTCCTGTATATTTTGTGCTATAACATGTTATTTTGTAATGTAATAGTCAAATAATTAGAGGATACAGTTTAACAAAGTTTAATGAGTTATCAGTTTGGGAGCAGTTTTAAAATACCCAGCCACTTATTTACACATCACTGAACATTTTGCAGAAGGAAGCATAAGAAAACAAAATGAGTCATTCTTAACCAATGAGATAAAATAAGTGGTTGGGTATTCTATCTAAAATCTAGCCTCATTTCATATAAATAGCACCAATGTAGGCAAGCTTAATAAACCATGGACATTTATGGATAAATAAATGTTTTGAGTTCAGTTGTGTTGAATTACATTTTTTAAAGCCATGCAAGTGATCAGGTCATTAAGTTCAATGCTTGAATACGCGCAATGCAATGTTAGTTAATTCAGTTTTAGGATAATTCAGACAATGGACAACTGCAATGTGAAAAAAATTATCATTGAAAAACGCCTTTAATGATCAAGTTCTTACCTCAAAATATCTTTTTAGGATCCAGATGCGAAGTAGGACTAAAAGGCGATTGAGCTTTCTGCGATATCCAACTTTGCTGCCACTCTTGCTTGAGTGCTCAGTACCTCGGCTCTTACTTCGTGTACTGGACACACCATCGACCGACATATTTCGTACTGCGCTCACAGCTCACGGTCTTTCCACAGCCCGCTCTACGGGAGCGTCGAGACCACCTTTTTGGGCTTTGTACGATGGTTGGCAACTGAATTCCCATCCATAGTCTTTCGAATGGCCAAGAATTTGTGCAAAAGTAAATTTAACGCATATTTAGAAGTGCGATCTCCGTAAGATTTCTGATTTCGGTGCTAAGATTTCCCCTCGAGGCAGGCCGCCATTTTTATTTTCATATTATTTAGTACTCAGTCTTACTCGGCCAAATTCTTTACTCGGGCAATCATATAAACTAGGTCCCAGGCCTCGCTGCCAGCCCCCCCTGAGCATAATGCTATGATTTTAGAAGTCAGACGCTCAATTGTGTATAGGACTAAAGTGAATTTCCCATACAAAGTCTATAAACAAGTCGTTTGTTGCTTAATATCAAAGATCCGTCACATACTGAGCTTGGGCTGCCTGTGGAAACATTAACTTTGATTCGACAATCATCTTTTGCTTTATTATACCACGAAAAAGAAACATCTAGCGGATTGTTTGTCGTAGTAAAAAGCTAGAAGTAGAATTTTGCCTAATCAGTTGTAAACAAGCTCAAATTTCATTCCGCTAAGATGAGCTACAGTGACATACAACAAGCTTTAGATTGTAATTTGCATCTCCTTATTAAAAATCACTTATTATTCGTAAGAGATTTGTCTCGCTTCTTTGACGAGTTTATTGATATTTTAACTAAAGATTCAATTCTTACAAATATTTACAGTAAATTCCTGCGAAGTGAATGAAGTCGTCGGTCTGAATCTTTAACTCTGTGCTTAACATTTGGATTTGGCGGGAAGCGACGGCCCCCAAAAACAACGGGGCGCGCAAGGGAGACTTCCCCGCGCGTGCCCCGTTTTTTCTTGCGCCTATATTATTTTTATTTGCCTGCTACGCAAGCTAACCGACTTCATTGAACGTCTGATCCTCATTGTTTGGAAAATACAGTAATCAAAACAAAATCGAAACGAATACGCCGGGGCTAGGAGCCATAACCAAGATTGTTTGTTAAACTGAAAATGAATAGGTCACGAATGAATATAATTGAATAATTTAAAGACTCTTCAAATTCACCGTTGATTTTTTTTTATAGAAATAGAAAATACACACTTAATTAAGTCTATGGATAGTCTCTTGTTTGTGAGTGATGTCCAAAATTTGCCAGTTTAGTGGTTATAGGAATCAGTGAAAATTAAAAATATATGAACTGACACACCAATTTTAAATAAAATTATATTCAAATTAAATCTAGGTATGTGTGCCATGAAAGCCCTCAGTATGGTTCAGTGTAATTTAACGCGGTTTCCATAAAGTTGTGGGAAGTAGTAATTAAAGCCTAACTTAGACAAAGATCTTTAATTATTCAGCCACTGAAATTGAGCGAAATACTGACTATTAAACGGCAGGTCTCTGTTGTTGCTTGGTTTAATTTGTTGTGCAAGAAAGCGACGTAAATTTGCATACAGTCAGTAAAAATAAACATTTATGTAAAGTTGTACCGACGCCGAAATTTATTTAACAAACACACGATAAAGAACGTTCTTGAAGTTTGATTTCAGTACAGTGTCAGTATCTTTATTGCAAGACAGATCCAACTGCGAACATGTTCCCAATGCATTCAGTGCTGTGTAGCATCCATATTTGTTTTCTCTTCTCCGCACAAGGGCAACAGATTTTCAAAATTGGTAAATTGTCCTAGCGTGACTGTTTATGAATGTAATTTTTGCAGTTTTGCCAGGCATGTAAGACATGTATAGGGTATGTACTCTATACATGAAATAATTTAGAAATAATTGATACAGTGTCTTGTTATTTCTAGGTGCTATCTTCTCGGAAAACAATACGGGGCTTGATGAAAGAATTTTCAGATTTGCAGTAGAAACGATCGGCAGGGAGACGTTTCACGGCGCTAATACAACAACATTAATTCCTGTTGTGAAATACGCGGCATTGGACAACTCATTTGAGAATATTTACAGCGGTAAGTAAACGAAAGCAGGTTTGTTTTTGTAAAGCTGACGCAGCACGTTAACTTTTATTATTATCGAGCTTACTGATTCAAAGAAAAAGTTCAGTTTTGTGAATCAGGAGGACTCAAATGACATAACGTAACGTTTATTTCAGTCAAGTATACATTTTATATCTAATATATACGTACATCTCTTTATATAAAGACTTTAAAGGTAATTTGTGTCACGGCTTGATGTCCACTGAAATTTATTATTGGAAAGAGATTGACTGTTAATCGAAACAACAGATCGAAGTTCTAGTTTCTCGTATATAACTTATATACTTATACATTTGCGGGTGGGTTTTAATAAGAAAATGTTTAATTAATAAAATGCTGGTATAAAAACTATTACTGCACTGAACTGATTCGGTTTGCGCGCGTGCTGGCATATTATTTAGGTTAAATTTTTGGAAATATAAATATATAACAGTTAGCGACAGTAAACAAAGTCAACAAATAGCGAACTGCATGCACTGCCGTTGTCAGTAATACAGATTCACAATAACGCTTGCTGCGTTTCGCGACCTTCGCGCAGTTTGTAATAACGCACTTAACGTATAATGCAATCACATTCTCGCAGTTTGTACTTTTGAGTAATTAGCGCAACTTCCAAAATAACTAAACGACCCCGTTCGAAACATTCCTAGTACTCGCAAAGAATTTGAGAATAAAGTTAATACAGTAGCATGGGCGAATCCACGAATTTCTGAAGGGGGGGTCTTTTCCGATTTTACCCTCTAAAATGCCATTTACGGCATTCTTAAAAGTCGAAAAGCGTTTGTTAAGTCAAAAATTTGACAATCAGTCAATTGGTGGAAGTGAAACAACAACGCATAAAACAATTTTATTCAACCTCGTTCCTGTCGAAGGGAAAAGCCCTGGGAACGAGGTTGAATTCTATTCTATTATTTTTATGAACCACATGGGAGACACAGGTCTGATAGGGGGTCCGGACCCCCCCCCCCCCGACCCTCCCCCTGGATCTGCCACTGGGTGGATGGGCACCCGAACAGTTCACCGCCAACCTGGGGTGCTCTTCAGTAATGCGTGGACATCACATGTTTGCTAGTGTTTCAAAATTAAAATCTTTTCCTCTTCTGTTCTTTCTTTATTGCAGCTTCTTTTATAGAAGCAATAGCTAACGTTTTTCCGTGTTTCCCTAGTTATGGTGACATAAGTCTCCTACAGCCTTTATTTTCTCTTATTAAATTTTTCGACTTTCTGATACGTGGCGCCTTCTGCTCAGACGGTCATTAATTATGGCTTCAGGCGACGCCTATTTCATTAAAACACGACATTTTTTATTAATAAAACATAACAACCGTTTTACTTTTTTACTTTTACATGTGGCGCTTCTTCTGTGTGGAACTTTTTCGAGCAACTACTATAGCCGCATCCCTTGAAAGAAGGGAAAGAAGAAAGAAAGATCTATTTTCCTTCTGGTGCCTTTGGTCGGTTTTTCAGACTTTCTATTTCCCTTCGGACGCTTAGCATACTCATAGTCCCCTCTACTAACTGTGGCATACTTTAGTAGAAATTATCATGTAGTTGTATTTTATTTTGTACCAACCTCATGAATTTTTACCGTGTTAAAATAAAGATTTGAGATTTGAGATTGAGGTCCATACGGAACTATATTAACAAAATTGTGTTCAAATTGAAAAGCCAATTTTCGAGAATAGCGGAGGAAGTCAGATTAATTGAACTCGTAAAAGCTCTTGAAAATGTTTACTGAGCTACGACTCACACGGTTTATTGAAAACCTTTTTATGCTACCGATCAATTAAACAGCCGAAGTTGTCTCCAAATCTTAATTCTTACTGGCAACGTTCTTAAATGTGCCCACCTGTGATGAGTTATGATCAGCACCCCCTGGTCAGGATAACTAAATATTATATTAATTTATTTTATAACGTGAACTAAACATCCCGATTTAGCAGCACCGACAATCGTTCAGTCGAGTGTGTTTAGATTACAAGGCGAAATGACTAAAATAAAAAAAATCTTAATAAATGCACAGCTCGGTTTTTTAATGTCCGAAAGGTGGGTTGGAAAAGAATTATGCGAAGAACTGCATGTTTATCAGGTTTGATATAATTCTTAAATAATAAACCAAATTTTATGTTTATATATATTAAAACGCAACAAAGATTATGACGTGTAGATGATACGGAAGGTCACGTTTTTAAAAATAAGCATTGTGACAGGGAATTTACTCTTTTGGGTCAAAAAACTGTACTAAATATATGATGATTGCTCTTAAGTCTCTTACACAAAATGTTCTTAGAGAACCGATAGTAAAACATCAAGTGATTCTGCTAACAGAGAGCAAACCATAATAAATTTCAGTGATTTTGTCAAGATTCAAAGGAGGAACTTGAAAACACTGGCTAATTTTTCGAGTTGCAATCCATTTTCATCGGGCCGGCCATCTACAGTTAAAGACACTTTTTGATAGTTTTATGATCTTTCATTGTAATAGAGCACTTTTCAATTGAGTGTCGAAAGTAATTACACACCAAAACCAATCGTGACTTGCTCGCACTCGTTTTCCCGCGCTTGGCGCCGGCGGCATGTATTTGCTTCGAGCTCTGATTGGTTCATTGGATTGTTTACGACTGCTGTGATTGGTCAGAGTAATTACTTTGGTTTTGATTTTACGACACTCAAATAAAAGCTGCTCTATTTATTTATATTTAGTATATTTAAGAATATTATTATAAAATATTATTATAAAATATTATCAGTATTATTTTTAGTATTCCGTTGATAAAGTTCTGGAGCTTTCAAAATGATACTAATAAAACAGAAGGTGACATTAGTCCTTCAACCTCGGCTTCACAGCTTTGCTCTCGACTGTTCTTGAACATTTTTGGGTTTTAGCCAACCAGCTCATCTCCGAGGGAGTAATAGTAATAGCAATAATTTTCTCTATTCTATCCCTTCTTTCATGGGAGGCGGCTGTTGTAGTTACCGCGAAAAAGTGAGGACACTCCGTGTAAAAGTAAAAACGTAAAAAGGTTATGTTTTAATGAAAAATCGGTCGTGAAATATTTTAATGGATTAGCATCGCCTGAAGCCATAATACATACTATCTGAACTGGAGGCGCATCACATTAAAAAGACGAAAATTTAATAAGAGAAAATAACATAACGACAAGTAACTTTATGGAAACACGGAAAACGTTTGCTATTGCTTTCATAAAATAAGCCGCAAGAAAGGTAGGACAAAAGAGTGAAATAAATCTTTTCCCCTCTGGCGCCTTTCATGTCCTTTGCATTGGTCGGTTTTTTAAACTTTCTAAAATGCAATTTTCCTTCGGACGTTACCAATTTTCGAGAATGGCGGAGGAAATTAATTGAGCTCGTAAAGCTCTTAAAAATGTTTACTCAGTGAGCTACCACTCACACGGCTTGCTGAATTAAAAAAAAAAAAAAATATATATATATATATATATATATATATATATATATATATATATATATACAGCTGTTTCGAGAAAGGTTGTCGGAAAAAAGCGTAAAAGTGCACGCGACAATCCAGAAAGGTATTGTGGATAGTCATCCACGCTTTACTCTAAAAACTCAAAGGTCGTCCTTGTACGGACTAGACGAGGCATCGCGGGTTTCATGTATTTATTTGACTTATTAAAATTCATTGATCATACCCCACATTATTTTTCGGGATTGTCGCGTGCACTTTCGCGCTTTTTATCCGACAACCTCGAAACAGCTGTATATATATATATATATATATATATATATATAACCGTAGAACTTGTGAGGGGTCTCGCAAACAATGCAAATCCTTAACCAACGTAAAATGCTTGCTGGAGGATCACTAAAGCGATCGTGGACACTTGAAATAATCGTAAATAAAACCGAAAATGTGAGGGTCAAGAGTCCAACTCCAATGTAGCTTTGCTGGTTTATTCGCTCAACGTTTCGACCATAACGGTCTTCATCAGGAGCATCTGAGGTATATATTATCTGCTTGTTTTTTTTTTGGTTTCAGCTAACCAGCTCATCT
>JAJGOT010000055.1:2015000-2030000 GCA_022457155.1 Cladopsammia gracilis
TTCTTAGCAGCCAAAAATTTATAGAGAGGTTGAGTACTGTAACAGCTGGCGAACTTTGCAACAGTGCTGATAAAGTAAGGTCAATCCGTAAATCATTGCATATGCGCGCTGAAACACTGGAAACAAAACTGTCCCTTCTGCTTAAAGAAAAGCCAACTGATCATGGTACTCACTCTGCTTTGGACAAACCTTGCACAAATGACATACAAGTGAATTGCTACAGGCATGGCGGCGGGAAATTGTGTTGTATTGCTGGGTGTGGAAATGGTGCTGGTCTGCATTCTTTATCTCATTTACAAGGGGTGTATGAAATAAAAGCAGAAATAGAGAATGACTCATACTTTCTCTATGTCTGTGACAGTCACTTTCAGAATGCCAAATATATTCACCCTTTACAAACCATGGAACTTCCAGAAAGTCAAGTGCTGTTTAAACAATTAACAAGATTAAGTTGCAGTTTGTGCCATCAGGGGAAGCACCTGTACATCCAAAACTCATGCCCACAACATTATGTTAACATTTTTGACAAAAAAGTTCAGGTTTCATGTGACACTGCACACTTCCTTAACAAAGATTCACGTTCAATGGAAGCATCAATCCCCAGTGATATTTATGTGTGTAAAGGCTGTTCAACTTCAATTCTGCTATCAAGATCAATTGAAATACCCCAAGAACTGCATTGTCCTTTGAGCCCTTCATTAAAGGGAATATACCATGCCATGGCCACAAAGTTTCTTCATGGAATGATGGGTTGGAGCATTTCATTTGACAATCCAAATTCTATCAAATTTCAGTTCTCCCCTCAGAGATGTGAAACACAGAACCACAATGAAAGGCTTCTTAATTTGTTTATAAATGATTCTCATTCAGAGCTGTGTTATAAAGTGTACATTTTGAATTCAATGGTAAATATTGGTGGATCACTTGGGAAAGTTGAAAATCAAACTATTGCAAGTATTTGCAGGCAATTGTATACTGCTTTAAAGAAAACTGAACATGAGAAAATATGTTGTGGAGTATATGATCCTAATATTTTACTGTGGGCAAAACAAAAGATTGGATCACCAGAACCCCCACAGTTCATTGTTGACTCGCAGTGGATAATACCTGTAAAGAAAGGCAGTTCAACAGAGTTTTTAAGGGAGACAGTAAGGAAGGCTAAGGTGCTGTGGGATGGTGCAAGTCTTCAAACTAATCTTGAGTGTAAAATCTTGGTGAAAGAGGGGAGCAAGTCTGGCCGTTGCGAAGCATGCCAGAAAATGCTTGATAATTCTTTAAAGAGGCATAAGGTACCAGTGCCAGGAACTGCAGAAAAAGCAACTAAATCAAATAGCAAAGTAAAATTTTCTGCGCTGTCACCATCACAACTACTTGATCGTGCACGGAATTTAAGCAATGAAGTCAGAAAATTGAGCCGCCAAAACAAGGCTCTAAGAATGATACTGAAGAAACAAAAACAGAAGCTATGTATACCTAATTTTCAACCAACCTTTGATGAACTTTCAGATATGGTAAATTTTGCTGTGAGGAACAAGCTGCTAGTAGAGGGATCTATTCTGTATTCATTTATGTTGGATGCTTTGTCCCAACTGAAATTGACCCAGGACCCTTCTGGTGATGTGTCATCCACAGAGAATCAAAAATCTCCATCAAAACCGAACAATATGCGCTGGGACCCCCTCACTATTAAACTTGCCATAAGTCTGTCAGTTAAATGTAAACAAAAGGGATATGAGGCTGTTAGGAGGTGGCTACCCCTACCATCATGGCGTTTAGTTCAGGAATACAGAAACATGCAAACCTCAGCTGATCCAATTGACATGACACAATTACAAAAATGCTGGGGTGAAATTAAACACCGTGGAGTGTCTAATTTGTTTGGTCTACACTGGGATGAAATTGACATTCGAGGGGGAGTTAAGTTGTGTAGACGAACTGGTAAGCTAATTGGTTTTGAAGATTTTACTCTACCATCAGAACTGGATAATGTGATCACATTAAATGATGAAAATGATGAATTCCAAGATGAATCAGCCTTTCCTCTGGATGATGAAGATGACAATCCTAGTGACAGTGATTCTTCCAATTCCTCTGACTCTGATTCTGATTCACTTAGGAACCCCCAAAATAAGGTCGCAAGACAAATATGCCAGTTTTTTTTAACCAGTCTTGAGGGCGATTTTACCTGGCCAGTTGCCTCTTTCCCAGTTTACAGTGTTACATCTGAAAAGCTGAACAAACACATGGTCTGGTCTCTAATTAAAGCACTGGATGGGGTTGCTAATGGTGGGATCAAGGTGGTGTATGGGGTTTGCGATGGAGGCCCCTGGAATTCCAAATTCTTTAAGACGTCTTCAAAAAAGGCATCATGGGTTAGTCAAAACAAAGTAAGTGGAGGTGATATCTACTGGATATCAGATTACCCACATATGATCAAAAAGCTAAGAAACTACATGCATAATCCTAATTACAACTTAACGCACAAGGAAAGCAGTATACAATGGGATCATGTTGCTGCTGTTGCTAAGCAAGAACACACACTGCTGACAAGCAAGCATATTTTCATTGATTCCAGAAGTAAAATGAAAGTAAAGTTTGCTCGAGATGTCCTTTCAGAATCAACTGCACTTGCAATGGAAGATTCTCAGTTCCCTTACAGCAAAGTTGAAACTTCATTCACCCGTGACTATATAAGAATGTGTGACAGGCTTTTCAAAACAATGAATTCAGTATCTCTTAATTCTAACTACATGCAGGAGCTCCTGTCTGTACTTGTTTTCTTCAAAAGATGGCATGATGAGATTGAAGACAAAGTGAAAAGATGTACCACCAAGGAAGACAAGAAGGCAACACGAAAGCAGTTTATTCCTCTTAAGACATATAATGATCTCCTTGTCTTGATTCGTGGTACAATTGGTCTCATTGGCTATGTGAAAATAAATTACCCCCACATTAACATTGTTCCTAAAAGTCTTTGTCAGGATGACGTAGAGAACTATTTTTCACTTGTAAGGGCACGGGAAGTTTCACCAACAATTCAGCGATATATGGAAATTCGTCAAACACTTGATATTGACTTCAGTATAACTCAAGAACTTGGTCTTTTAGATGGTTCATCCACTTCATATGAAGGTCCTGCATTTTCACCACCACCCCTCAACCTATCAAAAAGTCAAAGCAAGAAGGGTAAGTCTGAGGAACGTGTTGACACAATATATACTATGCAACAAATGCTTGAACACAATATGGTAAACTGTGAAGACATCTTGAAAGGAGAAGGAAGTTTAGCTTTGCCAAACTACAGTGAGGACCAGAGGAAGAAACTAGAAAATCAGTACTTAGAGATTATTTTTAACACATCTCCATTTAAAAATGTACTTCTCCATTTAAAAATGTATTTGATATCTTGAGTAACTTAGTTTCTGAATCAACCAATGAGATTCTTTATATACAGAGATTATTAAATATTCAGAAAATAAGTTTCTGTGCTAACCAATCAGATTATTCATGTAATTCAAACTTGTCTTCACAAAAAACTAAGTCTGCCAACTAACCAATCAGACATAGGAATTTTTATGACCGTTTGAGACAATCTCATTCGCGCGCCTAAACGTCATTTCTAAAATAAGGTTCATCTGTCTTGTGTAACTCAACATAGAACAATGCAGAAAACTGTGAGATACTATTTCAAAATAGCTTTTCAAGTCGTTTTGTCGGTTCAGATTTGTGTTGTTAGTGCATGAATTTCTATGAAATTATTGAAACAATTGTCTGTTACGATCCACCGACCGCATCCGTAGTTCGTTTCAAGAACCTTTCAATAGTTTCGATTTTATGATCCACAAAAAATCATTTATTACGATAACAAAACACAACATCAAACCAAGCACTTGTAAGATAATTTGGGAATTGTTAGTATTTATAGTTTGTAGTTTGCAAGCGTAGATGTTGCGGCTTACGTGACCTATTAAAATTCGCGCGGGCTTTATTTAGTTTATATTTCGCAGCCGCATTAGCATTGTCAGACGTCTATTGTTTAACTTTTCCGCTAAACCAATGAGAAAGGAAAGTATTTTTATCACAAGTGGTTGACAACGACATGACAACGCTTGTTCAAGTCAAATGAAAGTGGAATCGCTGGCAAATAATTATGAAATCGACGAACGAGAACGCAATTCAAAATGAAAATAAAAAGCTGCCATATTCAACGCTAGCTTTTGTCCGTGTGATAATCGATCGAAATAATTGAAATTTACATTAACTGAATGAAGCGCAGGTTGCGATCTTCTTACCAACTGATGACAACCGCATTTGCATTGTCAGACGTGTATTGTATCATTCAGAGTATAACTTATTCGCTAAACCAATGAGAAAGGAGAGTATTTTTATCACAAGTAGTAGTTGATGACATGTACAACGCTTGTTCATGTCGAAAGAAAGAATCGCGAGCGCAATTCAAAAGGAAAATGAAATGCCGCCATGTTTCACGCTAGCTTTTGTCCGTGTGATAATTGATCGAAATAATCAAAATTTACACTGAATGAACCGCAAGTTGTTTGCAAATGTTCCCCCCCCCATAAATACTAACCCCTAGCAATTAAGTTCCCCTCCATGGTTGCTAATCCCCAGCAAATGGATTTTTCCCCTCTACAAATACTAACCCATAGCAAGTGTTCCCCCCCCCCATAAATACTAACCCCTAGCAGTTAAATGAAGTTGAAAGAAAAGCCAAGGACCAATCTGAAAAAACAAAAATGGTTTCTGAAATGCAATCCTTGAGCAGTGTGTCATCTATTCATCACCTTTCAATATTTAGTCCTGCTGACATTGACAACCAAGTTGCAAAAGAAAAGTGCCATCAATCACAAAAGTATTAAGTATTTAAGGGGGCTCATTTTATAGGGGTTAGTATTTATAGAGAGGGGAAAAACCCATTTGTTAGGGGTTAGCACCCATGGGGGGGGGGGGGGTTGGAAACGTAAATAAATTTTGTTTTTAAAAAAATATATAAAAAATTGGTAGTTATCTAGCAACCTTTGTGGCATTTTTAGGTGTTATAGAATGAGATCCCCTTAAAGAGGGGTTCCCAACATGAACATTGATTTGCATCAGTGGAATATAAGGAGGTTGATAAAAGGTGTATGGGCGGGAGTTGTTGTGAGTAGTGCAAATAAAAACAAATATTAGTCTGTTAAATTAATTGTTAATTGAGGGAGCGACTTCTGCAACGCAGCACACTACAACCTCAATGTGATAAAAGAATAAAATTTAAAATAAAAATTAGTAAAATATTTATTGCAAAAAGTGTTATAAACAGTCAGTGTTTAAGTATTTAAGGGGGCTCATTTTATTTTGAAACTGGTTTGTGGACAATAAAATACAGAGGTACAGAAATGTTTGGATGCTCCCCTGACGATATTGTTGTTCTAAAGGGCACTGGTATGCATGGTGTTAGTGGCAGAGGTATCGTTGAGTACAAGTGTCCATTCAAAGGAGGGTATCCTTCACACTATAAGCAATTACCAGCAATTTATTACATGCAAATACAGCTTAATATGAAAGCAGCAAATGCTGACTGGTGCCATTTTGTGACCTGGACCCCACAGACAACACGGATATCTACAATACAAAGGGATGATGCTTTTATAGATGAATTGTTAGAGTCAGTACATCAACATTTCTGGACCTTAAGTGCCCCACCAACATCCATTTCCACACAGTTAAATGAAGTTGAAAGAAAAGCCAAGGACCAATCTGAAAAAACAAAAATGGTTTCTGAAATGCAATCCTTGAGCAGTGTGTCATCTATTCATCACCTTTCAATATTTAGTCCTGCTGACATTGACAACCAAGTTGCAAAAGAAAAGTGCCATCAATCACAAAAGCCAAATAACCAGCAAAAGCGCGTCCTTCACTGCTCAAAATGCAAAAGGCCACTTGTCATTTGCAATCAGGACAAATGTCCAGAAAAAAAGAAGAGCAGCACAGCACGGAAGTCCCTTTTTCATGACAAACCCAAAACACAGCCCAGATCATTTGAACAGTCTCATGTCTCTTTAATGTTCACATCATACCTTAATAGATCAAACAATATTGCCAACTCCTGTCACCAAGATGCACTTTTAGTTGTTATGGCAGCAATTTCAAATAGAAACCCACAGTTTATCAAATCTTCAGTGAATCAACAGGAATCTAAAGCACTTAAAGCTTTAAAATCTGCATGGATTCTAAATGCTGCTGGTAAATACCATGAAAGTAAAATGTCCTTATGGTTGTGGCTACAAAATGAAACTTGCAATGGTCGCATATATTATAAAATTGGCAATCAAAGTAGTCTAGAAGGAATTATTCATTCGTTACATCACTACATGAGTCAAGAAGAAAGAAACTTCTTTACTTTTGTGACATCAGTTTCAAGACAATGTTCCATTTTCAAGGACCACACATTCATCTCACGAGAAAAGAGGAGTGGCTCATTCAGAATTATAGTTGATGAAATTATTCCTGAAGATCACATAGATCCTTTTAACCTACAAAGTGCTGTCAGTTTGGTTAAGTATTTCAAACGTCACACCATGCCCAATGGATATTCTTGCTTATCTGGAGTGTGTGATTACCAAGAAGGAAAAAAATATGGGGATGTGGGCAATGGACACACCCATAAATGTGATAAACCAGCCACTCGTACAACAACTATAAAGAGCATACCAGAACTTGTTGTGTTAGAAATTTTTAAATCAGATGCATTACCACTGAAATGGGATCCCCATATTGACCTGGAGTTTCATGTGCTTCAATATCATTTCAAGTTGACTGGGTTAATATATCACAGTCAGGTGAGGGCTCATTACTGGTCTGAACTTTATGTGGACAAAGACAACAGATATGGTGTTAGCCCTGGCTGGTACTCCCATGATGGACTTGCAAATGGTGGGAAATGTATTAAAACTGGAAATCATCCCAACCTCCAAGTCAATGGACATCATTTAAGTTTAGCTTTCTTTGAAAGACAAAAACCTACAGAAAATACACAAACACCAACATGTACATCTCAAGTCACATACTCAAAACCATCAAGAACATGGTCACAAACTGAGGCATCTCCATCAGGAATAAGTCCCTTAGGAAAAAAAAGGTAGCTAGTAGGTTACCACAAATGTTGAATTATGTTGTTAACTGTTTTTTTTACATTGATCACTGCAAACGAATGAAGTTTGTGATTTAAACACACAAAATATTGTTAATCAGATATACATGTAAAAAACAGATTTCTTTAGTGACATCAATAAGCAATATTGATGAGCGACCAGCTGATCATCAAATAATAACTTTGAAGTCAACTGAATTGGGACAACAAAATCAAAATCTTCATTCATTGATTTGTTAATGACTGAATTGTTTCATTATTTATATATCAATAACTTCTTACACCATAAATTATTATTTATAATCCTACTGCAAGGTTCACAAATTTATTTTTTTTTTCATATTGACATGGGCAGTGGCTCTTTCAATCAGGGTAAAATTCTGCTTCACTCGTCACACATGCAAACAGAAATTCATGAATTTTTCATTTGTTTTGGATTGAAATTTTTGTGGGAATGTTTCTTTTTATGATTTTGGATATGGTAGATTGAATGGTATTTCTTGGAGATTTTTTTGGAGGGAGGTACATGAATTAAATTAAAACTTCATCTGCACCTCCCTGTCACTATAAAATCTGAGCACACTTGGGTCCTGTATATTTTGTGCTATAACATGTTATTTTGTAATGTAATAGTCAAATAATTAGAGGATACAGTTTAACAAAGTTTAATGAGTTATCAGTTTGGGAGCAGTTTTAAAATACCCAGCCACTTATTTACACATCACTGAACATTTTGCAGAAGGAAGCATAAGAAAACAAAATGAGTCATTCTTAACCAATGAGATAAAATAAGTGGTTGGGTATTCTATCTAAAATCTAGCCTCATTTCATATAAATAGCACCAATGTAGGCAAGCTTAATAAACCATGGACATTTATGGATAAATAAATGTTTTGAGTTCAGTTGTGTTGAATTACATTTTTTAAAGCCATGCAAGTGATCAGGTCATTAAGTTCAATGCTTGAATACGCGCAATGCAATGTTAGTTAATTCAGTTTTAGGATAATTCAGACAATGGACAACTGCAATGTGAAAAAAATTATCATTGAAAAACGCCTTTAATGATCAAGTTCTTACCTCAAAATATCTTTTTAGGATCCAGATGCGAAGTAGGACTAAAAGGCGATTGAGCTTTCTGCGATATCCAACTTTGCTGCCACTCTTGCTTGAGTGCTCAGTACCTCGGCTCTTACTTCGTGTACTGGACACACCATCGACCGACATATTTCGTACTGCGCTCACAGCTCACGGTCTTTCCACAGCCCGCTCTACGGGAGCGTCGAGACCACCTTTTTGGGCTTTGTACGATGGTTGGCAACTGAATTCCCATCCATAGTCTTTCGAATGGCCAAGAATTTGTGCAAAAGTAAATTTAACGCATATTTAGAAGTGCGATCTCCGTAAGATTTCTGATTTCGGTGCTAAGATTTCCCCTCGAGGCAGGCCGCCATTTTTATTTTCATATTATTTAGTACTCAGTCTTACTCGGCCAAATTCTTTACTCGGGCAATCATATAAACTAGGTCCCAGGCCTCGCTGCCAGCCCCCCCTGAGCATAATGCTATGATTTTAGAAGTCAGACGCTCAATTGTGTATAGGACTAAAGTGAATTTCCCATACAAAGTCTATAAACAAGTCGTTTGTTGCTTAATATCAAAGATCCGTCACATACTGAGCTTGGGCTGCCTGTGGAAACATTAACTTTGATTCGACAATCATCTTTTGCTTTATTATACCACGAAAAAGAAACATCTAGCGGATTGTTTGTCGTAGTAAAAAGCTAGAAGTAGAATTTTGCCTAATCAGTTGTAAACAAGCTCAAATTTCATTCCGCTAAGATGAGCTACAGTGACATACAACAAGCTTTAGATTGTAATTTGCATCTCCTTATTAAAAATCACTTATTATTCGTAAGAGATTTGTCTCGCTTCTTTGACGAGTTTATTGATATTTTAACTAAAGATTCAATTCTTACAAATATTTACAGTAAATTCCTGCGAAGTGAATGAAGTCGTCGGTCTGAATCTTTAACTCTGTGCTTAACATTTGGATTTGGCGGGAAGCGACGGCCCCCAAAAACAACGGGGCGCGCAAGGGAGACTTCCCCGCGCGTGCCCCGTTTTTTCTTGCGCCTATATTATTTTTATTTGCCTGCTACGCAAGCTAACCGACTTCATTGAACGTCTGATCCTCATTGTTTGGAAAATACAGTAATCAAAACAAAATCGAAACGAATACGCCGGGGCTAGGAGCCATAACCAAGATTGTTTGTTAAACTGAAAATGAATAGGTCACGAATGAATATAATTGAATAATTTAAAGACTCTTCAAATTCACCGTTGATATTTTTTTTATAGAAATAGAAAATACACACTTAATTAAGTCTATGGATAGTCTCTTGTTTGTGAGTGATGTCCAAAATTTGCCAGTTTAGTGGTTATAGGAATCAGTGAAAATTAAAAATATATGAACTGACACACCAATTTTAAATAAAATTATATTCATTAAATCTAGGTATGTGTGCCATGAAAGCCCTCAGTATGGTTCAGTGTAATTTAACGCGGTTTCCATAAAGTTGTGGGAAGTAGTAATTAAAGCCTAACTTAGACAAAGATCTTTAATTATTCAGCCACTGAAATTGAGCGAAATACTGACTATTAAACGGCAGGTCTCTGTTGTTGCTTGGTTTAATTTGTTGTGCAAGAAAGCGACGTAAATTTGCATACAGTCAGTAAAAATAAACATTTATGTAAAGTTGTACCGACGCCGAAATTTATTTAACAAACACACGATAAAGAACGTTCTTGAAGTTTGATTTCAGTACAGTGTCAGTATCTTTATTGCAAGACAGATCCAACTGCGAACATGTTCCCAATGCATTCAGTGCTGTGTAGCATCCATATTTGTTTTCTCTTCTCCGCACAAGGGCAACAGATTTTCAAAATTGGTAAATTGTCCTAGCGTGACTGTTTATGAATGTAATTTTTGCAGTTTTGCCAGGCATGTAAGACATGTATAGGGTATGTACTCTATACATGAAATAATTTAGAAATAATTGATACAGTGTCTTGTTATTTCTAGGTGCTATCTTCTCGGAAAACAATACGGGGCTTGATGAAAGAATTTTCAGATTTGCAGTAGAAACGATCGGCAGGGAGACGTTTCACGGCGCTAATACAACAACATTAATTCCTGTTGTGAAATACGCGGCATTGGACAACTCATTTGAGAATATTTACAGCGGTAAGTAAACGAAAGCAGGTTTGTTTTTGTAAAGCTGACGCAGCACGTTAACTTTTATTATTATCGAGCTTACTGATTCAAAGAAAAAGTTCAGTTTTGTGAATCAGGAGGACTCAAATGACATAACGTAACGTTTATTTCAGTCAAGTATACATTTTATATCTAATATATACGTACATCTCTTTATATAAAGACTTTAAAGGTAATTTGTGTCACGGCTTGATGTCCACTGAAATTTATTATTGGAAAGAGATTGACTGTTAATCGAAACAACAGATCGAAGTTCTAGTTTCTCGTATATAACTTATATACTTATACATTTGCGGGTGGGTTTTAATAAGAAAATGTTTAATTAATAAAATGCTGGTATAAAAACTATTACTGCACTGAACTGATTCGGTTTGCGCGCGTGCTGGCATATTATTTAGGTTAAATTTTTGGAAATATAAATATATAACAGTTAGCGACAGTAAACAAAGTCAACAAATAGCGAACTGCATGCACTGCCGTTGTCAGTAATACAGATTCACAATAACGCTTGCTGCGTTTCGCGACCTTCGCGCAGTTTGTAATAACGCACTTAACGTATAATGCAATCACATTCTCGCAGTTTGTACTTTTGAGTAATTAGCGCAACTTCCAAAATAACTAAACGACCCCGTTCGAAACATTCCTAGTACTCGCAAAGAATTTGAGAATAAAGTTAATACAGTAGCATGGGCGAATCCACGAATTTCTGAAGGGGGGGTCTTTTCCGATTTTACCCTCTAAAATGCCATTTACGGCATTCTTAAAAGTCGAAAAGCGTTTGTTAAGTCAAAAATTTGACAATCAGTCAATTGGTGGAAGTGAAACAACAACGCATAAAACAATTTTATTCAACCTCGTTCCTGTCGAAGGGAAAAGCCCTGGGAACGAGGTTGAATTCTATTCTATTATTTTTATGAACCACATGGGAGACACAGGTCTGATAGGGGGGTCCGGACCCCCCCCCCCCCGACCCTCCCCCTGGATCTGCCACTGGGTGGATGGGCACCCGAACAGTTCACCGCCAACCTGGGGTGCTCTTCAGTAATGCGTGGACATCACATGTTTGCTAGTGTTTCAAAATTAAAATCTTTTCCTCTTCTGTTCTTTCTTTATTGCAGCTTCTTTTATAGAAGCAATAGCTAACGTTTTTCCGTGTTTCCCTAGTTATGGTGACATAAGTCTCCTACAGCCTTTATTTTCTCTTATTAAATTTTTCGACTTTCTGATACGTGGCGCCTTCTGCTCAGACGGTCATTAATTATGGCTTCAGGCGACGCCTATTTCATTAAAACACGACATTTTTTATTAATAAAACATAACAACCGTTTTACTTTTTTACTTTTACATGTGGCGCTTCTTCTGTGTGGAACTTTTTCGAGCAACTACTATAGCCGCATCCCTTGAAAGAAGGGAAAGAAGAAAGAAAGATCTATTTTCCTTCTGGTGCCTTTGGTCGGTTTTTCAGACTTTCTATTTCCCTTCGGACGCTTAGCATACTCATAGTCCCCTCTACTAACTGTGGCATACTTTAGTAGAAATTATCATGTAGTTGTATTTTATTTTGTACCAACCTCATGAATTTTTACCGTGTTAAAATAAAGATTTGAGATTTGAGATTGAGGTCCATACGGAACTATATTAACAAAATTGTGTTCAAATTGAAAAGCCAATTTTCGAGAATAGCGGAGGAAGTCAGATTAATTGAACTCGTAAAAGCTCTTGAAAATGTTTACTGAGCTACGACTCACACGGTTTATTGAAAACCTTTTTATGCTACCGATCAATTAAACAGCCGAAGTTGTCTCCAAATCTTAATTCTTACTGGCAACGTTCTTAAATGTGCCCACCTGTGATGAGTTATGATCAGCACCCCCTGGTCAGGATAACTAAATATTATATTAATTTATTTTATAACGTGAACTAAACATCCCGATTTAGCAGCACCGACAATCGTTCAGTCGAGTGTGTTTAGATTACAAGGCGAAATGACTAAAATAAAAAAAATCTTAATAAATGCACAGCTCGGTTTTTTAATGTCCGAAAGGTGGGTTGGAAAAGAATTATGCGAAGAACTGCATGTTTATCAGGTTTGATATAATTCTTAAATAATAAACCAAATTTTATGTTTATATATATTAAAACGCAACAAAGATTATGACGTGTAGATGATACGGAAGGTCACGTTTTTAAAAATAAGCATTGTGACAGGGAATTTACTCTTTTGGGTCAAAAAACTGTACTAAATATATGATGATTGCTCTTAAGTCTCTTACACAAAATGTTCTTAGAGAACCGATAGTAAAACATCAAGTGATTCTGCTAACAGAGAGCAAACCATAATAAATTTCAGTGATTTTGTCAAGATTCAAAGGAGGAACTTGAAAACACTGGCTAATTTTTCGAGTTGCAATCCATTTTCATCGGGCCGGCCATCTACAGTTAAAGACACTTTTTGATAGTTTTATGATCTTTCATTGTAATAGAGCACTTTTCAATTGAGTGTCGAAAGTAATTACACACCAAAACCAATCGTGACTTGCTCGCACTCGTTTTCCCGCGCTTGGCGCCGGCGGCATGTATTTGCTTCGAGCTCTGATTGGTTCATTGGATTGTTTACGACTGCTGTGATTGGTCAGAGTAATTACTTTGGTTTTGATTTTACGACACTCAAATAAAAGCTGCTCTATTTATTTATATTTAGTATATTTAAGAATATTATTATAAAATATTATTATAAAATATTATCAGTATTATTTTTAGTATTCCGTTGATAAAGTTCTGGAGCTTTCAAAATGATACTAATAAAACAGAAGGTGACATTAGTCCTTCAACCTCGGCTTCACAGCTTTGCTCTCGACTGTTCTTGAACATTTTTGGGTTTTAGCCAACCAGCTCATCTCCGAGGGAGTAATAGTAATAGCAATAATTTTCTCTATTCTATCCCTTCTTTCATGGGAGGCGGCTGTTGTAGTTACCGCGAAAAAGTGAGGACACTCCGTGTAAAAGTAAAAACGTAAAAAGGTTATGTTTTAATGAAAAATCGGTCGTGAAATATTTTAATGGATTAGCATCGCCTGAAGCCATAATACATACTATCTGAACTGGAGGCGCATCACATTAAAAAGACGAAAATTTAATAAGAGAAAATAACATAACGACAAGTAACTTTATGGAAACACGGAAAACGTTTGCTATTGCTTTCATAAAATAAGCCGCAAGAAAGGTAGGACAAAAGAGTGAAATAAATCTTTTCCCCTCTGGCGCCTTTCATGTCCTTTGCATTGGTCGGTTTTTTAAACTTTCTAAAATGCAATTTTCCTTCGGACGTTACCAATTTTCGAGAATGGCGGAGGAAATTAATTGAGCTCGTAAAGCTCTTAAAAATGTTTACTCAGTGAGCTACCACTCACACGGCTTGCTGAATTAAAAAAAAAAAAAAAAATATATATATATATATATATATATATATATATATATATATATATATATATACAGCTGTTTCGAGAAAGGTTGTCGGAAAAAAGCGTAAAAGTGCACGCGACAATCCAGAAAGGTATTGTGGATAGTCATCCACGCTTTACTCTAAAAACTCAAAGGTCGTCCTTGTACGGACTAGACGAGGCATCGCGGGTTTCATGTATTTATTTGACTTATTAAAATTCATTGATCATACCCCACATTATTTTTCGGGATTGTCGCGTGCACTTTCGCGCTTTTTATCCGACAACCTCGAAACAGCTGTATATATATATATATATATATATATATATATAACCGTAGAACTTGTGAGGGGTCTCGCAAACAATGCAAATCCTTAACCAACGTAAAATGCTTGCTGGAGGATCACTAAAGCGATCGTGGACACTTGAAATAATCGTAAATAAAACCGAAAATGTGAGGGTCAAGAGTCCAACTCCAATGTAGCTTTGCTGGTTTATTCGCTCAACGTTTCGACCATAACGGTCTTCATCAGGAGCATCTGAGGTATATATATCTGCTTGTTTTTTTTTTGGTTTCAGCTAACCAGCTCATCTCCGAAGGAGTGATAGCAATCATTGGCCCCAGGACCTCCACGGCTGTAAAAGCGATGTACCCGCTGTGTTCCAAATTCCACATCCCTCAAATCAGCGCCAGTGCCACGGATCCAGATTTCTTTTACAAGTTTAATCAATACAAGTTTTTACTGCGCATGTCTCCCACTGATACGAGACAGAGCCTCGCTATGAGGGATTTGATTGCACACTTTAAATGGGAGAGAATGGGAATATTGACCTCGGCCACAGATTATGGTAAGACGAACTGATAGTGTATGCACTTTGCCGAGTGTTGCTACCAAGTTCATAAAGCAGTTTTCAATAGGCCATTTCCGAGTTGCCTTTAGCCTCTCTATCAAAGCGAGGCTAGGTGCGAAACCTTTCATATGAAAATGAGTTTTCATTCACATGCAAATAAAACTTATTTGCATGTGAATGAAAACTCATTTTCATATGAAAGGTTTCGCACCTAGCCTCGCTTTGATAGAGAGGCTAAAGGCAACTCGGAAATAGCCTATTGAGTGTCATGAAATCAAAACAAAAGTA
>JAJGOT010000055.1:2037500-2055000 GCA_022457155.1 Cladopsammia gracilis
TTTCATGTGACACTGCACACTTCCTTAACAAAGATTCACGTTCAATGGAAGCATCAATCCCCAGTGATATTTATGTGTGTAAAGGCTGTTCAACTTCAATTCTGCTATCAAGATCAATTGAAATACCCCAAGAACTGCATTGTCCTTTGAGCCCTTCATTAAAGGGAATATACCATGCCATGGCCACAAAGTTTCTTCATGGAATGATGGGTTGGAGCATTTCATTTGACAATCCAAATTCTATCAAATTTCAGTTCTCCCCTCAGAGATGTGAAACACAGAACCACAATGAAAGGCTTCTTAATTTGTTTATAAATGATTCTCATTCAGAGCTGTGTTATAAAGTGTACATTTTGAATTCAATGGTAAATATTGGTGGATCACTTGGGAAAGTTGAAAATCAAACTATTGCAAGTATTTGCAGGCAATTGTATACTGCTTTAAAGAAAACTGAACATGAGAAAATATGTTGTGGAGTATATGATCCTAATATTTTACTGTGGGCAAAACAAAAGATTGGATCACCAGAACCCCCACAGTTCATTGTTGACTCGCAGTGGATAATACCTGTAAAGAAAGGCAGTTCAACAGAGTTTTTAAGGGAGACAGTAAGGAAGGCTAAGGTGCTGTGGGATGGTGCAAGTCTTCAAACTAATCTTGAGTGTAAAATCTTGGTGAAAGAGGGGAGCAAGTCTGGCCGTTGCGAAGCATGCCAGAAAATGCTTGATAATTCTTTAAAGAGGCATAAGGTACCAGTGCCAGGAACTGCAGAAAAAGCAACTAAATCAAATAGCAAAGTAAAATTTTCTGCGCTGTCACCATCACAACTACTTGATCGTGCACGGAATTTAAGCAATGAAGTCAGAAAATTGAGCCGCCAAAACAAGGCTCTAAGAATGATACTGAAGAAACAAAAACAGAAGCTATGTATACCTAATTTTCAACCAACCTTTGATGAACTTTCAGATATGGTAAATTTTGCTGTGAGGAACAAGCTGCTAGTAGAGGGATCTATTCTGTATTCATTTATGTTGGATGCTTTGTCCCAACTGAAATTGACCCAGGACCCTTCTGGTGATGTGTCATCCACAGAGAATCAAAAATCTCCATCAAAACCGAACAATATGCGCTGGGACCCCCTCACTATTAAACTTGCCATAAGTCTGTCAGTTAAATGTAAACAAAAGGGATATGAGGCTGTTAGGAGGTGGCTACCCCTACCATCATGGCGTTTAGTTCAGGAATACAGAAACATGCAAACCTCAGCTGATCCAATTGACATGACACAATTACAAAAATGCTGGGGTGAAATTAAACACCGTGGAGTGTCTAATTTGTTTGGTCTACACTGGGATGAAATTGACATTCGAGGGGGAGTTAAGTTGTGTAGACGAACTGGTAAGCTAATTGGTTTTGAAGATTTTACTCTACCATCAGAACTGGATAATGTGATCACATTAAATGATGAAAATGATGAATTCCAAGATGAATCAGCCTTTCCTCTGGATGATGAAGATGACAATCCTAGTGACAGTGATTCTTCCAATTCCTCTGACTCTGATTCTGATTCACTTAGGAACCCCCAAAATAAGGTCGCAAGACAAATATGCCAGTTTTTTTTAACCAGTCTTGAGGGCGATTTTACCTGGCCAGTTGCCTCTTTCCCAGTTTACAGTGTTACATCTGAAAAGCTGAACAAACACATGGTCTGGTCTCTAATTAAAGCACTGGATGGGGTTGCTAATGGTGGGATCAAGGTGGTGTATGGGGTTTGCGATGGAGGCCCCTGGAATTCCAAATTCTTTAAGACGTCTTCAAAAAAGGCATCATGGGTTAGTCAAAACAAAGTAAGTGGAGGTGATATCTACTGGATATCAGATTACCCACATATGATCAAAAAGCTAAGAAACTACATGCATAATCCTAATTACAACTTAACGCACAAGGAAAGCAGTATACAATGGGATCATGTTGCTGCTGTTGCTAAGCAAGAACACACACTGCTGACAAGCAAGCATATTTTCATTGATTCCTGAAGTAAAATGAAAGTAAAGTTTGCTCGAGATGTCCTTTCAGAATCAACTGCACTTGCAATGGAAGATTCTCAGTTCCCTTACAGCAAAGTTGAAACTTCATTCACCCGTGACTATATAAGAATGTGTGACAGGCTTTTCAAAACAATGAATTCAGTATCTCTTAATTCTAACTACATGCAGGAGCTCCTGTCTGTACTTGTTTTCTTCAAAAGATGGCATGATGAGATTGAAGACAAAGTGAAAAGATGTACCACCAAGGAAGACAAGAAGGCAACACGAAAGCAGTTTATTCCTCTTAAGACATATAATGATCTCCTTGTCTTGATTCGTGGTACAATTGGTCTCATTGGCTATGTGAAAATAAATTACCCCCACATTAACATTGTTCCTAAAAGTCTTTGTCAGGATGACGTAGAGAACTATTTTTCACTTGTAAGGGCACGGGAAGTTTCACCAACAATTCAGCGATATATGGAAATTCGTCAAACACTTGATATTGACTTCAGTATAACTCAAGAACTTGGTCTTTTAGATGGTTCATCCACTTCAATATGAAGGTCCTGCATTTTCACCACCACCCCTCAACCTATCAAAAAGTCAAAGCAAGAAGGGTAAGTCTGAGGAACGTGTTGACACAATATATACTATGCAACAAATGCTTGAACACAATATGGTAAACTGTGAAGACATCTTGAAAGGAGAAGGAAGTTTAGCTTTGCCAAACTACAGTGAGGACCAGAGGAAGAAACTAGAAAATCAGTACTTAGAGATTATTTTTAACACATCTCCATTTAAAAATGTACTTCTCCATTTAAAAATGTATTTGATATCTTGAGTAACTTAGTTTCTGAATCAACCAATGAGATTCTTTATATACTGGAGATTAAATATTCAGAAAATAAGTTTCTGTGCTAACCAATCAGATTATTCATGTAATTCAAACTTGTCTTCACAAAAAACTAAGTCTGCCAACTAACCAATCAGACATAGGAATTTTTATGACCGTTTGAGACAATCTCATTCGCGCGCCTAAACGTCATTTCTAAAATAAGGTTCATCTGTCTTGTGTAACTCAACATAGAACAATGCAGAAAACTGTGAGATACTATTTCAAAATAGCTTTTCAAGTCGTTTTGTCGGTTCAGATTTGTGTTGTTAGTGCATGAATTTCTATGAAATTATTGAAACAATTGTCTGTTACGATCCACGCGACCGCATCCGTAGTTCGTTTCAAGAACCTTTCAATAGTTTCGATTTTATGATCCACAAAAAATCATTTATTACGATAACAAAACACAACATCAAACCAAGCACTTGTAAGATAATTTGGGAATTGTTAGTAGTTTATAGTTTGTAGTTTGCAAGCGTAGATGTTGCGGCTTACGTGACCTATTAAAATTCGCGCGGGCTTTATTTAGTTTATATTTCGCAGCCGCATTAGCATTGTCAGACGTCTATTGTTTAACTTTTCCGCTAAACCAATGAGAAAGGAAAGTATTTTTATCACAAGTGGTTGACAACGACATGACAACGCTTGTTCAAGTCAAATGAAAGTGGAATCGCTGGCAAATAATTATGAAATCGACGAACGAGAACGCAATTCAAAATGAAAATAAAAAGCTGCCATATTCAACGCTAGCTTTTGTCCGTGTGATAATCGATCGAAATAATTGAAATTTACATTAACTGAATGAAGCGCAGGTTGCGATCTTCTTACCAACTGATGACAACCGCATTTGCATTGTCAGACGTGTATTGTATCATTCAGAGTATAACTTATTCGCTAAACCAATGAGAAAGGAGAGTATTTTTATCACAAGTAGTAGTTGATGACATGTACAACGCTTGTTCATGTCGAAAGAAAGAATCGCGAGCGCAATTCAAAAGGAAAATGAAATGCCGCCATGTTTCACGCTAGCTTTTGTCCGTGTGATAATTGATCGAAATAATCAAAATTTACACTGAATGAACCGCAAGTTGTTTGCAAATGTTCCCCCCCCCCATAAATACTAACCCCTAGCAATTAAGTTCCCCCTCCATGGTTGCTAATCCCCAGCAAATGGATTTTTCCCCTCTACAAATACTAACCCATAGCAAGTGTTCCCCCCCCCCCATAAATACTAACCCCTAGCAGTTAAATGAAGTTGAAAGAAAAGCCAAGGACCAATCTGAAAAAACAAAAATGGTTTCTGAAATGCAATCCTTGAGCAGTGTGTCATCTATTCATCACCTTTCAATATTTAGTCCTGCTGACATTGACAACCAAGTTGCAAAAGAAAAGTGCCATCAATCACAAAAGTATTAAGTATTTAAGGGGGCTCATTTTATAGGGGTTAGTATTTATAGAGAGGGGAAAAACCCATTTGTTAGGGGTTAGCACCCATGGGGGGGGGGGGGGGGTTGGAAACGTAAATAAATTTTGTTTTTAAAAAAATATATAAAAAATTGGTAGTTATCTAGCAACCTTTGTGGCATTTTTAGGTGTTATAGAATGAGATCCCCTTAAAGAGGGGTTCCCAACATGAACATTGATTTGCATCAGTGGAATATAAGGAGGTTGATAAAAGGTGTATGGGCGGGAGTTGTTGTGAGTAGTGCAAATAAAAACAAATATTAGTCTGTTAAATTAATTGTTAATTGAGGGAGCGACTTCTGCAACGCAGCACACTACAACCTCAATGTGATAAAAGAATAAAATTTAAAATAAAAATTAGTAAAATATTTATTGCAAAAAGTGTTATAAACAGTCAGTGTTTAAGTATTTAAGGGGGCTCATTTTATTTTTTGAAACTGGTTTGTGGACAATAAAATACAGAGGTACAGAAATGTTTGGATGCTCCCCTGACGATATTGTTGTTCTAAAGGGCACTGGTATGCATGGTGTTAGTGGCAGAGGTATCGTTGAGTACAAGTGTCCATTCAAAGGAGGGTATCCTTCACACTATAAGCAATTACCAGCAATTTATTACATGCAAATACAGCTTAATATGAAAGCAGCAAATGCTGACTGGTGCCATTTTGTGACCTGGACCCCACAGACAACACGGATATCTACAATACAAAGGGATGATGCTTTTATAGATGAATTGTTAGAGTCAGTACATCAACATTTCTGGACCTTAAGTGCCCCACCAACATCCATTTCCACACAGTTAAATGAAGTTGAAAGAAAAGCCAAGGACCAATCTGAAAAAACAAAAATGGTTTCTGAAATGCAATCCTTGAGCAGTGTGTCATCTATTCATCACCTTTCAATATTTAGTCCTGCTGACATTGACAACCAAGTTGCAAAAGAAAAGTGCCATCAATCACAAAAGCCAAATAACCAGCAAAAGCGCGTCCTTCACTGCTCAAAATGCAAAAGGCCACTTGTCATTTGCAATCAGGACAAATGTCCAGAAAAAAAGAAGAGCAGCACAGCACGGAAGTCCCTTTTTCATGACAAACCCAAAACACAGCCCAGATCATTTGAACAGTCTCATGTCTCTTTAATGTTCACATCATACCTTAATAGATCAAACAATATTGCCAACTCCTGTCACCAAGATGCACTTTTAGTTGTTATGGCAGCAATTTCAAATAGAAACCCACAGTTTATCAAATCTTCAGTGAATCAACAGGAATCTAAAGCACTTAAAGCTTTAAAATCTGCATGGATTCTAAATGCTGCTGGTAAATACCATGAAAGTAAAATGTCCTTATGGTTGTGGCTACAAAATGAAACTTGCAATGGTCGCATATATTATAAAATTGGCAATCAAAGTAGTCTAGAAGGAATTATTCATTCGTTACATCACTACATGAGTCAAGAAGAAAGAAACTTCTTTACTTTTGTGACATCAGTTTCAAGACAATGTTCCATTTTCAAGGACCACACATTCATCTCACGAGAAAAGAGGAGTGGCTCATTCAGAATTATAGTTGATGAAATTATTCCTGAAGATCACATAGATCCTTTTAACCTACAAAGTGCTGTCAGTTTGGTTAAGTATTTCAAACGTCACACCATGCCCAATGGATATTCTTGCTTATCTGGAGTGTGTGATTACCAAGAAGGAAAAAAATATGGGGATGTGGGCAATGGACACACCCATAAATGTGATAAACCAGCCACTCGTACAACAACTATAAAGAGCATACCAGAACTTGTTGTGTTAGAAATTTTTAAATCAGATGCATTACCACTGAAATGGGATCCCCATATTGACCTGGAGTTTCATGTGCTTCAATATCATTTCAAGTTGACTGGGTTAATATATCACAGTCAGGTGAGGGCTCATTACTGGTCTGAACTTTATGTGGACAAAGACAACAGATATGGTGTTAGCCCTGGCTGGTACTCCCATGATGGACTTGCAAATGGTGGGAAATGTATTAAAACTGGAAATCATCCCAACCTCCAAGTCAATGGACATCATTTAAGTTTAGCTTTCTTTGAAAGACAAAAACCTACAGAAAATACACAAACACCAACATGTACATCTCAAGTCACATACTCAAAACCATCAAGAACATGGTCACAAACTGAGGCATCTCCATCAGGAATAAGTCCCTTAGGAAAAAAAAGGTAGCTAGTAGGTTACCACAAATGTTGAATTATGTTGTTAACTGTTTTTTTTACATTGATCACTGCAAACGAATGAAGTTTGTGATTTAAACACACAAAATATTGTTAATCAGATATACATGTAAAAAACAGATTTCTTTAGTGACATCAATAAGCAATATTGATGAGCGACCAGCTGATCATCAAATAATAACTTTGAAGTCAACTGAATTGGGACAACAAAATCAAAATCTTCATTCATTGATTTGTTAATGACTGAATTGTTTCATTATTTATATATCAATAACTTCTTACACCATAAATTATTATTTATAATCCTACTGCAAGGTTCACAAATTTATTTTTTTTTTCATATTGACATGGGCAGTGGCTCTTTCAATCAGGGTAAAATTCTGCTTCACTCGTCACACATGCAAACAGAAATTCATGAATTTTTCATTTGTTTTGGATTGAAATTTTTGTGGGAATGTTTCTTTTTATGATTTTGGATATGGTAGATTGAATGGTATTTCTTGGAGATTTTTTTGGAGGGAGGTACATGAATTAAATTAAAACTTCATCTGCACCTCCCTGTCACTATAAAATCTGAGCACACTTGGGTCCTGTATATTTTGTGCTATAACATGTTATTTTGTAATGTAATAGTCAAATAATTAGAGGATACGGTTTAACAAAGTTTAATGAGTTATCAGTTTGGGAGCAGTTTTAAAATACCCAGCCACTTATTTACACATCACTGAACATTTTGCAGAAGGAAGCATAAGAAAACAAAATGAGTCATTCTTAACCAATGAGATAAAATAAGTGGTTGGGTATTCTATCTAAAATCTAGCCTCATTTCATATAAATAGCACCAATGTAGGCAAGCTTAATAAACCATGGACATTTATGGATAAATAAATGTTTTGAGTTCAGTTGTGTTGAATTACATTTTTTAAAGCCATGCAAGTGATCAGGTCATTAAGTTCAATGCTTGAATACGCGCAATGCAATGTTAGTTAATTCAGTTTTAGGATAATTCAGACAATGGACAACTGCAATGTGAAAAAAATTATCATTGAAAAACGCCTTTAATGATCAAGTTCTTACCTCAAAATATCTTTTTAGGATCCAGATGCGAAGTAGGACTAAAAGGCGATTGAGCTTTCTGCGATATCCAACTTTGCTGCCACTCTTGCTTGAGTGCTCAGTACCTCGGCTCTTACTTCGTGTACTGGACACACCATCGACCGACATATTTCGTACTGCGCTCACAGCTCACGGTCTTTCCACAGCCCGCTCTACGGGAGCGTCGAGACCACCTTTTTGGGCTTTGTACGATGGTTGGCAACTGAATTCCCATCCATAGTCTTTCGAATGGCCAAGAATTTGTGCAAAAGTAAATTTAACGCATATTTAGAAGTGCGATCTCCGTAAGATTTCTGATTTCGGTGCTAAGATTTCCCCTCGAGGCAGGCCGCCATTTTTATTTTCATATTATTTAGTACTCAGTCTTACTCGGCCAAATTCTTTACTCGGGCAATCATATAAACTAGGTCCCAGGCCTCGCTGCCAGCCCCCCCTGAGCATAATGCTATGATTTTAGAAGTCAGACGCTCAATTGTGTATAGGACTAAAGTGAATTTCCCATACAAAGTCTATAAACAAGTCGTTTGTTGCTTAATATCAAAGATCCGTCACATACTGAGCTTGGGCTGCCTGTGGAAACATTAACTTTGATTCGACAATCATCTTTTGCTTTATTATACCACGAAAAAGAAACATCTAGCGGATTGTTTGTCGTAGTAAAAAGCTAGAAGTAGAATTTTGCCTAATCAGTTGTAAACAAGCTCAAATTTCATTCCGCTAAGATGAGCTACAGTGACATACAACAAGCTTTAGATTGTAATTTGCATCTCCTTATTAAAAATCACTTATTATTCGTAAGAGATTTGTCTCGCTTCTTTGACGAGTTTATTGATATTTTAACTAAAGATTCAATTCTTACAAATATTTACAGTAAATTCCTGCGAAGTGAATGAAGTCGTCGGTCTGAATCTTTAACTCTGTGCTTAACATTTGGATTTGGCGGGAAGCGACGGCCCCCAAAAACAACGGGGCGCGCAAGGGAGACTTCCCCGCGCGTGCCCCGTTTTTTCTTGCGCCTATATTATTTTTATTTGCCTGCTACGCAAGCTAACCGACTTCATTGAACGTCTGATCCTCATTGTTTGGAAAATACAGTAATCAAAACAAAATCGAAACGAATACGCCGGGGCTAGGAGCCATAACCAAGATTGTTTGTTAAACTGAAAATGAATAGGTCACGAATGAATATAATTGAATAATTTAAAGACTCTTCAAATTCACCGTTGATATTTTTTTTATAGAAATAGAAAATACACACTTAATTAAGTCTATGGATAGTCTCTTGTTTGTGAGTGATGTCCAAAATTTGCCAGTTTAGTGGTTATAGGAATCAGTGAAAATTAAAAATATATGAACTGACACACCAATTTTAAATAAAATTATATTCAAATTAAATCTAGGTATGTGTGCCATGAAAGCCCTCAGTATGGTTCAGTGTAATTTAACGCGGTTTCCATAAAGTTGTGGGAAGTAGTAATTAAAGCCTAACTTAGACAAAGATCTTTAATTATTCAGCCACTGAAATTGAGCGAAATACTGACTATTAAACGGCAGGTCTCTGTTGTTGCTTGGTTTAATTTGTTGTGCAAGAAAGCGACGTAAATTTGCATACAGTCAGTAAAAATAAACATTTATGTAAAGTTGTACCGACGCCGAAATTTATTTAACAAACACACGATAAAGAACGTTCTTGAAGTTTGATTTCAGTACAGTGTCAGTATCTTTATTGCAAGACAGATCCAACTGCGAACATGTTCCCAATGCATTCAGTGCTGTGTAGCATCCATATTTGTTTTCTCTTCTCCGCACAAGGGCAACAGATTTTCAAAATTGGTAAATTGTCCTAGCGTGACTGTTTATGAATGTAATTTTTGCAGTTTTGCCAGGCATGTAAGACATGTATAGGGTATGTACTCTATACATGAAATAATTTAGAAATAATTGATACAGTGTCTTGTTATTTCTAGGTGCTATCTTCTCGGAAAACAATACGGGGCTTGATGAAAGAATTTTCAGATTTGCAGTAGAAACGATCGGCAGGGAGACGTTTCACGGCGCTAATACAACAACATTAATTCCTGTTGTGAAATACGCGGCATTGGACAACTCATTTGAGAATATTTACAGCGGTAAGTAAACGAAAGCAGGTTTGTTTTTGTAAAGCTGACGCAGCACGTTAACTTTTATTATTATCGAGCTTACTGATTCAAAGAAAAAGTTCAGTTTTGTGAATCAGGAGGACTCAAATGACATAACGTAACGTTTATTTCAGTCAAGTATACATTTTATATCTAATATATACGTACATCTCTTTATATAAAGACTTTAAAGGTAATTTGTGTCACGGCTTGATGTCCACTGAAATTTATTATTGGAAAGAGATTGACTGTTAATCGAAACAACAGATCGAAGTTCTAGTTTCTCGTATATAACTTATATACTTATACATTTGCGGGTGGGTTTTAATAAGAAAATGTTTAATTAATAAAATGCTGGTATAAAAACTATTACTGCACTGAACTGATTCGGTTTGCGCGCGTGCTGGCATATTATTTAGGTTAAATTTTTGGAAATATAAATATATAACAGTTAGCGACAGTAAACAAAGTCAACAAATAGCGAACTGCATGCACTGCCGTTGTCAGTAATACAGATTCACAATAACGCTTGCTGCGTTTCGCGACCTTCGCGCAGTTTGTAATAACGCACTTAACGTATAATGCAATCACATTCTCGCAGTTTGTACTTTTGAGTAATTAGCGCAACTTCCAAAATAACTAAACGACCCCGTTCGAAACATTCCTAGTACTCGCAAAGAATTTGAGAATAAAGTTAATACAGTAGCATGGGCGAATCCACGAATTTCTGAAGGGGGGGTCTTTTCCGATTTTACCCTCTAAAATGCCATTTACGGCATTCTTAAAAGTCGAAAAGCGTTTGTTAAGTCAAAAATTTGACAATCAGTCAATTGGTGGAAGTGAAACAACAACGCATAAAACAATTTTATTCAACCTCGTTCCTGTCGAAGGGAAAAGCCCTGGGAACGAGGTTGAATTCTATTCTATTATTTTTATGAACCACATGGGAGACACAGGTCTGATAGGGGGGTCCGGACCCCCCCCCCCCCCGACCCTCCCCCTGGATCTGCCACTGGGTGGATGGGCACCCGAACAGTTCACCGCCAACCTGGGGTGCTCTTCAGTAATGCGTGGACATCACATGTTTGCTAGTGTTTCAAAATTAAAATCTTTTCCTCTTCTGTTCTTTCTTTATTGCAGCTTCTTTTATAGAAGCAATAGCTAACGTTTTTCCGTGTTTCCCTAGTTATGGTGACATAAGTCTCCTACAGCCTTTATTTTCTCTTATTAAATTTTTCGACTTTCTGATACGTGGCGCCTTCTGCTCAGACGGTCATTAATTATGGCTTCAGGCGACGCCTATTTCATTAAAACACGACATTTTTTATTAATAAAACATAACAACCGTTTTACTTTTTTACTTTTACATGTGGCGCTTCTTCTGTGTGGAACTTTTTCGAGCAACTACTATAGCCGCATCCCTTGAAAGAAGGGAAAGAAGAAAGAAAGATCTATTTTCCTTCTGGTGCCTTTGGTCGGTTTTTCAGACTTTCTATTTCCCTTCGGACGCTTAGCATACTCATAGTCCCCTCTACTAACTGTGGCATACTTTAGTAGAAATTATCATGTAGTTGTATTTTATTTTGTACCAACCTCATGAATTTTTACCGTGTTAAAATAAAGATTTGAGATTTGAGATTGAGGTCCATACGGAACTATATTAACAAAATTGTGTTCAAATTGAAAAGCCAATTTTCGAGAATAGCGGAGGAAGTCAGATTAATTGAACTCGTAAAAGCTCTTGAAAATGTTTACTGAGCTACGACTCACACGGTTTATTGAAAACCTTTTTATGCTACCGATCAATTAAACAGCCGAAGTTGTCTCCAAATCTTAATTCTTACTGGCAACGTTCTTAAATGTGCCCACCTGTGATGAGTTATGATCAGCACCCCCTGGTCAGGATAACTAAATATTATATTAATTTATTTTATAACGTGAACTAAACATCCCGATTTAGCAGCACCGACAATCGTTCAGTCGAGTGTGTTTAGATTACAAGGCGAAATGACTAAAATAAAAAAAATCTTAATAAATGCACAGCTCGGTTTTTTAATGTCCGAAAGGTGGGTTGGAAAAGAATTATGCGAAGAACTGCATGTTTATCAGGTTTGATATAATTCTTAAATAATAAACCAAATTTTATGTTTATATATATTAAAACGCAACAAAGATTATGACGTGTAGATGATACGGAAGGTCACGTTTTTAAAAATAAGCATTGTGACAGGGAATTTACTCTTTTGGGTCAAAAAACTGTACTAAATATATGATGATTGCTCTTAAGTCTCTTACACAAAATGTTCTTAGAGAACCGATAGTAAAACATCAAGTGATTCTGCTAACAGAGAGCAAACCATAATAAATTTCAGTGATTTTGTCAAGATTCAAAGGAGGAACTTGAAAACACTGGCTAATTTTTCGAGTTGCAATCCATTTTCATCGGGCCGGCCATCTACAGTTAAAGACACTTTTTGATAGTTTTATGATCTTTCATTGTAATAGAGCACTTTTCAATTGAGTGTCGAAAGTAATTACACACCAAAACCAATCGTGACTTGCTCGCACTCGTTTTCCCGCGCTTGGCGCCGGCGGCATGTATTTGCTTCGAGCTCTGATTGGTTCATTGGATTGTTTACGACTGCTGTGATTGGTCAGAGTAATTACTTTGGTTTTGATTTTACGACACTCAAATAAAAGCTGCTCTATTTATTTATATTTAGTATATTTAAGAATATTATTATAAAATATTATTATAAAATATTATCAGTATTATTTTTAGTATTCCGTTGATAAAGTTCTGGAGCTTTCAAAATGATACTAATAAAACAGAAGGTGACATTAGTCCTTCAACCTCGGCTTCACAGCTTTGCTCTCGACTGTTCTTGAACATTTTTGGGTTTTAGCCAACCAGCTCATCTCCGAGGGAGTAATAGTAATAGCAATAATTTTCTCTATTCTATCCCTTCTTTCATGGGAGGCGGCTGTTGTAGTTACCGCGAAAAAGTGAGGACACTCCGTGTAAAAGTAAAAACGTAAAAAGGTTATGTTTTAATGAAAAATCGGTCGTGAAATATTTTAATGGATTAGCATCGCCTGAAGCCATAATACATACTATCTGAACTGGAGGCGCATCACATTAAAAAGACGAAAATTTAATAAGAGAAAATAACATAACGACAAGTAACTTTATGGAAACACGGAAAACGTTTGCTATTGCTTTCATAAAATAAGCCGCAAGAAAGGTAGGACAAAAGAGTGAAATAAATCTTTTCCCCTCTGGCGCCTTTCATGTCCTTTGCATTGGTCGGTTTTTTAAACTTTCTAAAATGCAATTTTCCTTCGGACGTTACCAATTTTCGAGAATGGCGGAGGAAATTAATTGAGCTCGTAAAGCTCTTAAAAATGTTTACTCAGTGAGCTACCACTCACACGGCTTGCTGAATTAAAAAAAAAAAAAAAATATATATATATATATATATATATATATATATATATATATATATATATACAGCTGTTTCGAGAAAGGTTGTCGGAAAAAAGCGTAAAAGTGCACGCGACAATCCAGAAAGGTATTGTGGATAGTCATCCACGCTTTACTCTAAAAACTCAAAGGTCGTCCTTGTACGGACTAGACGAGGCATCGCGGGTTTCATGTATTTATTTGACTTATTAAAATTCATTGATCATACCCCACATTATTTTTCGGGATTGTCGCGTGCACTTTCGCGCTTTTTATCCGACAACCTCGAAACAGCTGTATATATATATATATATATATATATATATATAACCGTAGAACTTGTGAGGGGTCTCGCAAACAATGCAAATCCTTAACCAACGTAAAATGCTTGCTGGAGGATCACTAAAGCGATCGTGGACACTTGAAATAATCGTAAATAAAACCGAAAATGTGAGGGTCAAGAGTCCAACTCCAATGTAGCTTTGCTGGTTTATTCGCTCAACGTTTCGACCATAACGGTCTTCATCAGGAGCATCTGAGGTATATATATATCTGCTTGTTTTTTTTTTGGTTTCAGCTAACCAGCTCATCTCCGAAGGAGTGATAGCAATCATTGGCCCCAGGACCTCCACGGCTGTAAAAGCGATGTACCCGCTGTGTTCCAAATTCCACATCCCTCAAATCAGCGCCAGTGCCACGGATCCAGATTTCTTTTACAAGTTTAATCAATACAAGTTTTTACTGCGCATGTCTCCCACTGATACGAGACAGAGCCTCGCTATGAGGGATTTGATTGCACACTTTAAATGGGAGAGAATGGGAATATTGACCTCGGCCACAGATTATGGTAAGACGAACTGATAGTGTATGCACTTTGCCGAGTGTTGCTACCAAGTTCATAAAGCAGTTTTCAATAGGCCATTTCCGAGTTGCCTTTAGCCTCTCTATCAAAGCGAGGCTAGGTGCGAAACCTTTCATATGAAAATGAGTTTTCATTCACATGCAAATAAAACTTATTTGCATGTGAATGAAAACTCATTTTCATATGAAAGGTTTCGCACCTAGCCTCGCTTTGATAGAGAGGCTAAAGGCAACTCGGAAATAGCCTATTGAGTGTCATGAAATCAAAACAAAAGTAGACGTAGGCAACTCAATGAACCAATGAAAACTCGAAGGAAACACATGCAGCCGGTGCCAAGCGGGGGAAAACGCGTGCGAGTAAGTCACGATTGGTTTTGTTTTAACTTCCGATTGGTTGAGAAAGTGAAGTGATATCTTTAGCCAATTACAAAGCGTAGCAAAGCAAGACAAAAGCAATCGCGAAATTACTTTTAGAACGCTAAGAACAATTTGCTGAATAAAAATATTGGCAGTATTATTATTGTTATTTTCCGTGGTATGGCAGGTCCCAGCCATAAACTTTTCAGTTGATTTTTGCAAAAAATCATAAAGTGTTGAACTGCAGAAAAAAGAAAAATATGTCCAAGTTGGGCCAGCTGCACTGCCAAATTGTAATAAATCAAGAAGGTATTTTAGGCGCGCATTGCCTGAGCTACTAAAGCAGATAAACAATAGGGTCACTGTCTATCTAATATCTCAGTACAATATTTGGATTCCTTTGAGTTTCAGAGGAATTTGCTGGTTTTCATAGGAATTCGCTTGTTAATGGGACATGTTGTATATATTCTTCAGATGATATTAAGTATTATGACGTATTCTATTAAACTGAAGGCTATATTATTTTTCTTGTAAACCAAACGAGCCTTAGAACATAGTTCATATTCTTTTATAGCCAAATCTACGGCTTCCTTTAAAGTTTTGTTCTTATTTTTGACAATCCGCCTCGATTAGCTATATGCTAACTGCGGGTTGTCAATGTTTAAAATATTGTTAATATCTTTATAATGAAATAAAATTGTTGTTGTTGTTGTTGGTAACCTGCGATCAGGCGCTTTTTATTTTCGAAACGTGAGAGCGCGAACGGCGGAAGTCGGCGGAAGGATGTGCCAAAAAAAAAAGAGCACTTGATCACAGGCTATTCAATTAGAAGACTTTAGAGACATCTTAAGCGTCTTGACTTCCATAAATTTTTTTCATTACATTTCTCCTGAAATTACAGAAATGAACTCCCTATTGGACTTTCAAGAGTTCGCCACTAAAAAGAACTGGGAGATATTAGCCATAGAACACTTCCCTGTTGATGTTGGCAGCGCTAAACTGAACGCTACAAATGAACTCTTGAATCTGAGGGAGAAAGGAGCACGCGTGATCCTGTTAAGCTGCTTAGATATTTATGTACCACAAGTGTTAGAACAAGCGGAGAAACTAGATATGATCAAGGAATGGGTCTGGATCTTAACGGATGGCGCCATTTCTAAGGTTAGTTCTCTTGATAAATAGATAAATCATCCAAAGCTACTGTGAAACACATGACGTATAGACAGACAGAAATACAGGCCCCGAAACAGAGTGACAAACGGATGGATTGATGTCTCCTCTGTATAGTAGATGCGAGGAATTGTGTAGCCAGTTATTGAAGCAATTTACAATGTATTAGAATACATTATGCACCTGTCAATTGAAACCCCCACCCCCCCCCCCCACCCCGGGGAAGTATGGGGCATTGATGGGGGTTACTAAGGGTTTTGGCACCTTTTTGTGTCCGAGGGGGTGGGGGATTTGTTGTTTTTCGTTGCATCAGTTTTGCCCGTGGGGTGGGGGATTAGTAAGGGTTTGATATTCGTGGACGAGCGAGGACTGAGGCGAGTGAGTCGTATCCATGTGCTTTCTCATCCCCAAAGGCGGTTTCAAGATGGACGGCATTAAGGTATTGTGTTGATTTATATTTTTTCCAATTAAACTGAGAGCTCAAGAGTTATTTATTATAGTTTTAAAATCGATTAAGATGAAGTAAATATTCTAAAGATTGATGGTATGTTTCTTGCGTTGATTTTTAGTGGATATTTCAATGATTTTTGCTTGTTCGAAGTCGAGCGCCGATTTCATGTTTAATATTCCAACTCATTATCAATTGAATTGTTTATTGTTTCATTGAGCTTTGGGTCTTGATATTCGACTAGCGAGGACACACACGGCCAAATAGCCTTTCCAATCATTTTACTTCTATAATTTCTTTGCTTAATATAAAAGCTCTTTTAATTTTTTTTTGAGTTGGAATTGCTGATTCTCAACCCATGCGCAATGAACTCAAGCAAATAGTGAATTGCGAAAAAGAATCCAATTCCATCGGGACCCATCGGTTTTCCACTGCAGTATTTTTTTATCCCACTCTGTAAAAAACGAAAACTCAAAACTATTAGCTTGAGAAGCTGGTTTGTCCCAGGGGTGGGGGAATTTTTTCACTTTACTTGGGGTTTAGAAAGAAAACAGGGCCCATGTATATGGGGCATTATCACATTTTTTTTCTACTCCAAGGCTAATGCCCCATACTTCCCCGGGGTGGGGGGGGGGGGGGGGTGGGGGTTTCAATTGACAGGTGCATTAGAGCCAGGGAAAATAACTGTAGAAATAATAAAAGTACAATTTTCAGGATAACAAGGGTATTGTTTATAAAGAGGGACTCATTGGTCTACGTATTCCTGTAACGGGTCACGGAAAACGATATGACAGAGTCTCAGAGGAATGGAAGAAATCTGGAGAAACCGAACCTATTAATGTAAGTCTGCGCTTTTTAATAGTTAACTACAGTTATACAGTTTTAGAAATAGAGCGGTTTTCAATATAAGTACTATAAGAAGCAAAGGCTGACAACTGCGTAGAAAAAGTAACGCAACAATGGCATGATTGAGACCAAACCGAAAGTTTAAATGCGTTTCGTCTCAATCATGCCATTGTTGCGTTACTTTTTCTACGCAGTTGTCAGCCCTCGCTTCTTATAGTATTTTGTTTATTTTTGGCTGATCAGATCTCTTACAGATCCTGAGTATTCTAGCGGCATTTTCGTTCACGGTCCCTTGCTTTCTCGTTTTCAATTAAGTGTCCTAAAACTAAAATGAAAGTAATCACTGACTGACCAATCACAACAGGCACAGACAATCCATTGAACCTATCAGAGCTCGAAGCAAAGACATGTAGCCGGCGCCAAGCGCGGGAAAACGCTTGCAGTCATGTCACGATTGGTTTTGGTTTTACTTCTGATTGGTCGAGA
>JAJGOT010000055.1:2060000-2115000 GCA_022457155.1 Cladopsammia gracilis
TAGGGCCCCCACCGATGCTCAAGAGGTAGAAAAAACTCATGTAATTTGCCAATCATCTATATCAATTAGCCGACTAATATAACCCGACTTGCTGATTAACAGTAGGAGGGAACTATAGGACCTCCAAATAGATATACAATCGAGTGCAAATGTTAAAAATACTCCGGGCCATCTTGCGAAACTCCAATTTCGTGCTACCCCCTTCAACGATTTTAGCAGCCGCTTGGCTATCAGTAAACCACTAACATGCGATCCTTGGAGCACTCAAGGCAAAAGATTGCAATGAAAATTCAATAACGGACAACTCCCTCCACTTGGCACTTGAAAACGCTCGTCCTGCGTCCACGTTCTGTGACACACAAATTCATTGTTTGGGTCAACAAATGCACCACCCTCAGTAGCACTGGCATCTGAATATACAAAATAAATATTATCTTTACTTACAAAGCAATATCTGCTATTGATATTAACCAGCTTCTCCTTCAAAAATATAATTCCTCTTTGCAGTAAGCATCAAGGCAGAAATATGGAATCCCACTTATCTCGACACAAAATAGACATGATGCAATGACTGGTCATTATCCTACCAAAGTTGACCACTGCTGATGCCGTAGAAATAATTTGATCGATGAAGGAAGCTAAGTCTCTAGCGGAAAACTTTAAATCAGTGAGAATTACACGTTCTATTATTGAGAATTACTAATTATTAATTAATCAGTGAGAATTACATGTGTAAACTGTGTGGAACCGCAAGCGTGAATGAAATTCATGAATAGGCCAAGGTCTATAAGTACTGGAAAGCTGACCAATAGGACGAGTGTAATACACAATAGAGGGTGCGGCAGGTGATAAAGCTAAACAAGTAGCATAAATTACTTGGAATACCAGCGGAAAATACATGTAATATGAAGTGCCCAAGGTCCGAGTTACGTGCATTTCTGGACATAAGTGAATGTAGTGAGCCAATCAAAACGCGAAGCAAAAACAAGAAACCGCAGTTGAAACCGCGGGATGCCAAGTGCGGGAAAACGCGTTAACATTAACCAAGACGCTGATTGCCTCAGTTTCAGAATTGTAATATAGTGAGAGTGCATTTATATGCGATTTTCAATGCAAGCAAACGATGGTGCGCACACAGAAAATTTTATGCTTATAGGAAGTTCAAGTCAACTAATAAATTCGAAAAGAAGGAGGTCCGTATTCAGACCTGACCCTTAAAATGAAATCCGCCCTTTTCAATCAAAATGGCAAACATTCGAAATTCAGTTAGGAAGGCTAAAGATACTGGCGAAAATCACACCCTTTGAGCCCGCACAGAAAGTGACAGAAAATGTTTGATTTGCGTGAATCGCTTTAAGTAACAATCCGTGTAAGAAGTAGGCAACCCAAATGCACGGAATGCAGAAAGGTGTGAATTGTGCTATTGTTGAAACCGTCCACCTCATTGGCTAAAACATGAAATCTACCATAACTTCATCAGGCAGCGCATTTATTTATCTCTAGTTTACTAATTGATTCCCTTTTAGTGAAAACTATTGTGATTTTTAATGCAACAAAAATTCTATGTGGGGAACATGGAAAATTAGAAGTCTTTCTTGGCCATTGTTTTGGAGTCTCACGATTGGATGAAATCTTGTAACACAAAAGAAACATCGCTTTAAAATAAAGTTTCAGTAAATTTTATTTCAAAACCATGTTGTCCATAGGTTGACGTATTCTCAGTACGAAAATCTAAACATTCTTATGTGGGGAAAGCGAAATGCAGCAGCAGAACAATAGAGAATTGCCTACTTCTTACACGGCCGATTGTTACTTAATTGGTAATCTTCCAGCGGTTTACAAAACCCAACAGTTGTACTGATAAATGGCGGGTTCGTTATTTATTGTCTTTGATTCCAGAGTCCCCCTTTTGTTATGAAGAAGGAAAATTCTACGGACTCCGATCCTGGCGTAGTTTACGAAGGTTTCTGTATTGACCTGTTAAATGAGCTGAGAGCCAAACTTCAGTTTGAATACGAACTTCAGCTGAGAGAGGAATTTGGAGAGAGGCAGCCAGATGGATCATGGGATGGAATGATCGGAGAATTAACAAGGAAGGTAAACATAAATAAGTTTCAAGAAACAGAAGTAAAACAACTATATTTTAGTAACCGGGCTTAGTTTCTAAAGACTGTGGTGCTGCGTCAGCGGCGGAGTAAAACACGAAAATTTGGTATTGTCAACATGGCCTTGCACGCTACTCCATGACGGGCATCACAAAGTGTCCTCATCTTTATAAGTTCACCAAAACACACTTAATTCTGTCACATAGTAATATGGGAAAGACAAATAACGCTGTCAAATATGAGGTATTTGTTGAACGATACTTTCGTGCAATTTTGGTAATAAGTGTTATCAACTGAGTTGATATGGTAAATTGGCCACCATAAATATATTCAAAAGCTGACATTGCGTCATAGCCTTCATCACAGCGAATCAGAATCAGATTCGCTCTGACGAATGGCTTGCGCTCGAACCGTCAACTGTTGAATCCCTTTACGATGGCCAATTTACCTTATAATTCAAGTTATCGATATACGCTATGTCTACATGACTTATATTCAACGATGGCGGTAAATTTCGCATTTTGACAAGAGAATGCAAAAATGACGGACCGGCCTCGATATTTTTTCTTCAAACTGTGCTTTGTTATCAATGAGTTGCAGGGCTGTTATTAAGATTTGAAACAGGCGTTGCTCTGATCTTAACACCGGTAACAATCTTGTTGCTTTGTCAGTCAATTTAACCTAAAACAGGCAAGATTCACCCGTAACATCAGGGTCTCATCAAGTTTACTCACCCGTAACAGATGCTAGAGGTGATGGACCTTAATGACAGCCCTGGGTTGAATTATAAAACTATTATAGCGCTCAAGCTTGCGTGATATCGCCTAATTTTAGCCGACTCGGCCTGCGGCCTCGTCGGCTAAGAATTAGGCGATATCACGCGCGCTTTCGCGCTACAATAGTTAATTATCAACTATAGGTTAACTTCTATTAATTAGTACATTGATGGTATTAATGATTAAGCAATACCATAAAACAACAATTCATCATTTGTGATTGTGATGCAACAATTACTACTGCCATCCTTTTTCTAACTAACGAATTTAATTCACATGGTTTCTTTTGATTGTCATTATAAATTTCTAAAGAATTTCACCGAATTAAAATACGTAATTCAACTCCGATTGATTGAAATTACTCAGTCACCGTTCTGCATTTGAGTAAGGCTCAACACTGTGTTGTGAATTAACGTTTAACTTTCTGACTTGAAGAAAACTACTTAACTGTTCAAATTTGACACATGAGCATAAAATATATTGCCCTGCAAAAAAAGGCCCTTATCATTGATCGTGTAAGTTGTAAGCGATTTCTCGTTATTGGAAACCGGGATGGAGCATTGTCTATTACCAAATAGAGAAGATTTAATTAACAAGCATTCTTGTTTTCTTTTTTATTATAGAAAGCAACGTTAGCTGTTTCTACATTAACAATCAGCCCTGAACGAGAAAAAGCTATCGACTTTACACAGCCGTACTTCAGCCTTGGCTTCAAAATCATCATGAAGAAAACTGACATGGAAGAGAAAGTTAATACTTGGGGATTCCTGGATCCTTTTGAAAAAACTCTTTGGATCGCCATAATTAGTTCCTCAGTTATTGTTGGTATTGTGGTGTGGGTGTATGACCGTTTGAGCCCGTATGGCTACTATGGAAGGGTTGTACAGTCAGCGGAGGTTACCAGCGAAGAAGCACATGCGCAAAATACATTGTCATTCTTTAATTCGTTTTGGGCAGCGGCTGCTTCGTATCTTGAACAGGGGCCGGATGGGCTGCATCCTATATCACATTCTGGTAGAGCGACAACATTAGCTTGGTAAGACACAGTTGATGTTAAACATGTTTTGTTTTGTTGCAAGTTCCGCCGAAATAGCAAAATTTCGCTTACGTTGTTGCCACGTTATATCGCCAAATGCCACCAAATATACAACTTAGCTGGAAAAAAGATTCTATAGAGCAAAACAAAAGCAGTAGTCTGCAGGATTGAAGTGGATTGCAATTCATGAAATTTGATTTATTGACAGGCGGGAAAGAAATCAAACTTGTCATTCCTGTAAAATTTTGACTTTTCTAGCCATTATTTTGTCTGTTTAGTTTATATTTCTTTGCTTCTATCACTTTTGGGGATGGTTTCTTTCTATTTAAAGACAATAAAGCAAACTTAAAGCCCCCAAGCTCCTGGCCATAATCATGGAAACACGATATTTCAACCGGGACAGTGTCTCCAGTTTACTTACGCTGGAAATGTAGCAAACCTTATTTTTACTAGACAGTGGAAATATTTTTAAACAAGTGCTGCGTTCCTTTTATAAAATATATTTTTGGTAATTCAGATTATTTGAATTTTCATGTCTGTAGCTGGAACTAAAATCTGGAACAAAATAAAACCATGCAGCCATACCTTTTGGTCGCTCGCGCCAAACTAACTAAACACGTCAGATACGAATCTAACGCCAAGTTCGCGAAATGGACAAAAATTCCAATCCTAAATCACAGGCTTAACGTTCCAATATTGTTGGACACAGTTTTTGGATGACATTGTTGGAGACTGTTGGACGCTTGGCCGTCCCGCAACATTCAGGTTGCATAGAGTGTTTTCACATGACGTCACGGCGGCCATGTTGGTGTCCCAAAACAATAAAATGGCGGCCATATTGGTGTCCCAAGCTAATCCTGTGGGGATTGAACTATTTTCTAATGTAAACACTTTGTTTTGTTCAAATAAATTAGTATAGCTGCAAACCACGTGAGTGAAAACACTCTACATGTATTACATTTGTTCGATGGCATTGTTAGACGCTCGGCTAAACGCCCCGCAAATGCAACATTGTTTTCCAACATTTGATGGCATTGTTAGACGCTCGGCTAAACGTGTCGTAACATTGTTTTCCAACATTTGTTGGACGCGTGGCTGAAACATGATTGGCTGTCGCTAGCGCTGTTGTATTGGAAAGCGGGCTAAACGTTCAAACATTGTTGCGCCCAACAAAATGTTAGGGAAAATGTTTGATCGAAAACAAAAGATTCATCCAACACAAAATGTTCGCCGAACATCCGATATGGGGCACTAAACGCCGATTGTAGTTGAATCGCGATTGTTTCAGAAATTCGTGTCTATATTAGTCCGTGTCTATATTAGTCCGTGTCTATATTAGTCCGTGTCTATATTAGCTAAAAGGAACTCACCTCTTTCTATTTTCATGCATCAGGTGGTTTGCTATCTCCATATTTGGTGCCACATACACAGCAAACTTGGCTGCGTTCTTGACAATCAACAAATACGACCATCCAATCAAAACCGTCGAGGATCTGGCCAATCAGGACAAAGTGAAATTTGGAACCGCACCTGGCCAGCTTGCTAACATGCTTGAGTAAGAAACAGTAGTTTATTTTTTTAACATTTCGCGCCATTAACCTTTAGCGAATTTGATATGCGATGCTATATCGTGCTGACGAGACCCAACCAGGTCGAAACAGCTGCCCACGGTTGCATTTTGGCTTTCAGTTTGGGCTCTATCATGTCGTTGTCGCGTTTAATGTTCTAGGTAGTATCAGCCTTGCTTTATTTTGATTTTCTCGCCGGTTGCCTGGTGATAAATGGATTGCATAATTGCTACAGCTGTCATTCTGGTGTTGGCGGTTCTATTGTCCCGGCATAGTAAATCGAACTCAATCGAACTCAATCCGTGGATTGAGTTCGATTGAGTTCGGCAATCGAACGAAATCGAACACCGGACTTTCAGTGAGTTCGATTTCCGAACAAATCGAACTCAATCGAACTCAATCCATCTGATTGTGTTCGACTGAGTTCGGAAACCGAACTCAATCGAACACAATTAAATGGATTGCGTTCGATTGGCTTTGGTAAACCTATACAAAGCAAGCCCATCAAAGCAGGTTTTTCTTGTGCTTTTTATAATTTATTCAATAACAGAAACCCCATTTATAAACTCTCCACGGCAGTTAAGAGAACAGAACAGAACAGAACAGAACAGAGCAAAGCTATCATTATTTCCTTGGGCGTATTCCGAAATTGTTGTACCCTTTCCATTTTTAGCTAACAAGACAATCGAAGGGTTACTTTTATGCAAAAAGACAATGACGTCAAAGCGGCATTCCTGGTAGCCTTTTACTACGCATTTGAATCTTACAATCCACAGCGCATCTGAAGCCATTTCTGCGGAATTTCTTCGTTTACGAAAAACACGTGCGCTACACTAAGTAACTCGAGCTTCCAAGATCTGGTTAAGCCTGTTTTACACAAATCACGAGTTCGAAAATCGAACGTTCGATTGTGTTCGATTGATTTTTTTTCTTTTCGGTGAGTTCGATTTCGTTCGATTGCCGAACTAAATCGAACTCAGTCCATAAATTGAGTTCGATTTCGTTCGATTAAAACTTAGTTCGATTGGGTTCGATTTACTATGCCGGGTATTGTTAACATGACAACTTCCTTTTAACAAACGTCCGGTTAACAAACTTCCTGTGACACCGTCGATAGCATAGTGTCTACGCGCGTATACGCAATAAATACAAAAATTAGTAGTATGATAATATTGACGCTGACCTAGGACTAGTTAAAGTTTAAAGGCATTATAAGATCAAACTTCAACTGAATACAAGCTTTATAAACCCTTCCCACTCCTTGACGTCAGTATCTAATTTCGGTCAATGCAAAAATGTAAAATTTTATTGTTTTTTTTTTTGTTCAAAAAGTGTAGGAATTGTTGCTATTGAGTAGAAAGATATATTTTCTTTTAAAGATCCGCTTCGCTACCAGTCTACGAGAAGCTTTGGGAGTTTATCGAGAAACATGGAACACTGGAGCCCAATGCTACTTATGCCATTAATAAAGTACGAAAAACCGAAAATTACGCTTTTATTTGGGACTCTGCTGTACTGGAATACGAGGTGCAACGTGAGCCGTGCAACACACTGACTCTTATTGAAAGGTTTGTGGCTGATTTGAACCCATTCAACGGAGGCTTGTTGTATTAATTCTTAGGAAACATATATCAAAAGGTCATGCTTGTGAGTTGTGTTTGGTGGATTTGGATCATTTTGTCAATTTCTGTTTTCAGGGTTGCAATGTTTGCCGCCATAATAATGACTGACGGCTGTGTAAAACGTAAACCTTAGCTGCTGCTTGAACGTCAGAGTTCGCGCGATATTGCAAGGCGCATTAATGAAGTCAAACCGCGCATAGTTTACGTCATTTGATGCCAACTGAGGCACAAGAAGGCGTCGGCCGTAAAGGAACTTCATTTAAGATATTACATGTATATGAAACATAAACATTGTTTCGGCAGCAAACAAGGACTGTCAAAAACACCACACAAAAGTTGATGAAACCTGTTTGAGAAAACGTGTTGTCATACCCATGAACAACAATCGTTTAGAAGTGTTTTCTAGTCTCTTGAGTCCGATTCAACAACCTTTAATTTTCATTGGAACTCTTTTCAACTCTGTGTTTTTATCTCCTAGACCATTTGGCAGTATCAATTATGGGTTCGCTCTCCCTCGCAACTCCCCGTACACTCATAACTTTAGCGTGGCCATGCTAGAGCTGCAGCAGGATGGTTTCTTAGAGCGCATGACTGAAAAGTGGTTTAGAAGCCGCAGCGTATGTGGAGCAGAGACACAGGCAGCCCAGGAAACCGCCCAGGAGGGCGGTGATCAATTGCAGTTTATTGACATGGCTGGAGTGTTCATCACACTCGCTGTCGGTGTGGCTGCTGGGATGGTTGTCTTGTGCATAGAATTAATTTATGCATCTTACAAAGACACCAGGTCTAAAGATGCTGAGGTTGGTAGTAGTTGCTTTAATTTTTTGTCCGTTTGATTTTTCTTACCATTTTTAAAAAGTGAAATGTTCCTTTTGTTTCCTTATCAATGTTTTTTCTCTTATATTTAAATTTTCCTTAGTTAATTATCTGCCTTCCAAGGGGTAGATGAGAAAAAAGAATAATAACGTTAGTGAAAACTGAAATGAAGAAATGAATGGAAAATGAAATGAAGAAATCACGCTAGGCATTAATGAGCACCCAGTAAACAAAATCAATTTTTGAGAGTCTCGGTTGTTCAGGACTTCAACGGAACATTAATCCATATTAACCTCCGCGTTATGAGCCACGAAGTTCATGTAAACCCTTGAAGATGATAAAAGCATTATTTTACTACCTGAGGCTGTTAGTGTAATATTTTGTAATTGTATATTAAATTGTCTTTCCAGGCACCAAAAACAATATGCGAAGCTCTTTGGCAAAGATTGCGTCGAACCAAGAAACGATACAAAGATCTTTATAAAAGCGAAACGAATGCGAACGATACCAATCACACAGGGGAGCGTCTCGCTATGAGTCTGACTGACTCTTCCATGGCTGAAACACTGCTGAAACAGCAAGAAGCTCAAGATATTTTATAATATGGTTGATTATAATGATAACATATTAAATCTTATATAGGTGACTGAGATATATGACATTAAGGTTTAAGAAAAGTGATTAGGAGTTGAAAAATGCTTAGTTTCATATGTTATTCTGCTAATTAAGACGAAATAACTTCTGGTAAAGACCATTAGAAGTTTTAATGCTTTGACAAAGATATATAATTAGTCTGAAGTGCCATCTGCTTTCTCGTCCTGGGCGCCCACAGGAGATAGGGCGAGAACTGAGCGGCAGACACTTCAGACCAACATATGATCAGAATTTTTTCACAACCCCCACTAATTTCATTCCGACGTGATAAAAACATAGGCAACTTCCTAGTTAGGAGCACACTGAAATCTGACGATGAACCGGGAACTTTTAAATGCGCACGCACACGATGCAACAACTTGCCCTTTCATTCACAACGCAGACAAAATAACGGGACCCAAACGATCTATTAAAATCACTGACCGCTTCACATGCACTTCCATAAATGTTATTTACTACATAACATGCACTTTTTGCAAAAAGATATCCATTGGCGAAACAGGTAGGAGACTGGGCGACCGTTTTCGTGAACATCTCCGAGACGTTGAAAAAAATGACAAAGACGCATCCAAACCAGTCGCGCGTCATTTCAATCTTACTAACCATTCTAAAGAACACATGACAATCTGCGGCCTTTCCATATACCAAGGTAACACAGAAAGCCGTAAAAACTTAGAACAAAAAATCATCTTTCAAATCGGCACTCTCAAACCCCACGGAATCAACGAACGCTTTTCATTCAACTAATTTACATTTATTTTTCACGTCACTAAATTTCCACCAATAGCGTAGCTCTACCTACTATATAAAACCACACACTACCCACAATCCCTTGATTCGCTCCGACGAAGGGCTAGCGCTCGAAACGTCAGCTTTCTCGAATCTTTTAACGGTGGCTAATTTACGTTATCGACTCAGTCGATAAAACCAAATGCTTGTGCAACATATGATCAGTACGTTTAGCGACTACTACTACTACTAGTAGTAGTAGTAGTAGTAGTAGTAGTAGTAGTAGTAGTAGTAGTAGTAGTAGTAGTAGTCGTAGTAGTAGTAGTAGTAGTAGTAGTAGTAGTAGTAGTAGTAGTAGTAGTAGCAGTAGTAGTAGTAGAAGTAGTAGTAGTAAACTTTTATTTAAGTGTCAATCGTTCTAGCGTTTCTCACACTAATTGGTCACACTAATTAAAAACTAAGATAAACATTAAAATTTATAAAAATTGAAGTCCTTATTCTAAATAAAACTCAAGTTAAAAACTAATTCTAAAAAACCCTAGTTAAAAAAGTATTCAAAAACATACCCTAATCACATATAATTACGATCACTTATCTTCCTAAATTAACTACTAACATAAATAGCAGTTCTTGCAAGTCCCGTCTTCAATTAAGTGCGTTAAGTCTCTTTTTCTTATCCGACGTTTAAAAGTACTCACGCTATCCAAACCACGTTCCTCCTTTATAAGAAACACTATCCAAACCACGTTCTTCCTTTATAGGATACAAGTTGTCAACACTGTATCAGTATATAACGTTAGTTATAGGTGGTTAGCGCGAAAAACGTCTTTAGTTTTCTCACTCGCTAGCTACAAGACCAAAAGCGAAAACCGGAAAGCGTGGTCCGATGGTGAGTGGTATGGCATTCTTACGTAAGATCGCGACCGGTAGTGAATAGGAAAGAAACTAATTCAATTATATCGTTATAATCAGCAACTCAGATATATTTTGACTATTAATTACGTTTATAATATGACCGTACGGCCCCGCTGACGCAATCCTACAGAAAATAGAATCGCAAGGTGACGTGAGCGGGGCCGGACGGGTTGACGTGAGCCCGTCCGGAAAAAGCCGTCCGGCCCCGCTCGAGTTCAAGTAACCTCGCACTGCACGACTATTCTTCTACTTTCTAGTCATATTATAATATGTACTTATTGACTAAGTGGAAGGGCCCGATGGGAAAATATTTGGCTCGAGGTCATGGCGTACGGACCGAGCGCAGCGAGGTCCGTGCGCCATGACCTCGAGCCAAATATTTTCCCATCCGGCCCGACCTAACTTAGTCAATAAGTATTTTATCATATGACCAATTTGGAGACAAAATTACTTGAAATTTTAGCGCGCGAGGCCGTCCGCTTTTGTAGTAGGGCCGTACGGCTTTTTCCGGCCCCGCTCGCGCAAATGCGTACGGCCCTCATACGGGACTTTCATCAATGGTTTTGCAAAGAAAAGGCTCACAGGGCCGTACGGGTCATATGATAAGTGCATATTACGTACGTTGTAAGCAAAGCCATTCTGTTAACGGATAGATTTGCGTAGCAGTTCAACTACCATTCTAAACACTTTGTCGAACGGCTTACGCTATTAAGGCGCTAAGTTAGGCGGTGACCTATATTATGGTTTAAACCGTCAAAAAATTGACCGCCATAGGTTATATTGGATTTAAACTAGTAGTAAGTAACACAGCTCTAGGTTCCTTATAGTAAAAGAAAATTAGGTCAAACTAGTAAATGTACTGCGTATCAGTTTAGGAATGTTAAACGTAGTTTTGTTTTGAGGGTATTGCCCATGCATGCGTGAATATAAATATGAATATCAATTTCTCCATTCACTTTGAACATGTTCAAAATTTTCATGATAGTTGATGACAATTTTAATCGTTCAATCGCGCGCATGACAGGTGATAATAATTTTTGGTCAGCCGTTGCCACCTAGAGTAGCGGGCTCAGCTGAAGCTTTACCAAAATGATCGCAAAAAAAAAAAAAACAGTCTCTAGATCTGTCGAGGCCTGAAAACAAAGAAAATATCAGGGCAAAAAGTTGTTTAAAATTCGTCAACGAGAAGTCAGCACTGGGTGACTGCTCGCGTGACGTTTGACCAACTATATCATCAACTATCATGCGCTCCAACGCACCGTTTGACCGGTAGCATGATAGTCAACGAGTAGATGATAGTTTGGGATCAAAATACTTATCGCAACTATCATCTACTAAAGACATGCGTCTTTGACCTTTGAGGCTTAACATCGACCTGGCAAGTGTTATTTGGCCGACCGGAGAGGATGAATCTTCTTTCGTCTGGAATGCAGGCGAGCGATTCTGCGAGTACTGAAAGAGAGTTTCCCTTGCCGTCTTTCCCCTTCCCATGGTGCTTCGCGCTTTGTTAGTTTCTGGTCGCTCGCGCTTCTCGTGCGGTGTCTCGCGCGGCCGCGACCTCGCGCGGCCGCGACTTCGCGCTTCTCTGCATACGGAGGACATGTATTGGAGAAGCAGGAATTTTCTTACCCTTGGTCAGTTTCAGTCTCATCGGCCCATACTGCACATGTGAGAGGAAAGCGTATTACGGAATAGGATATTATAGGTATACACGGCGTTTCATTAGCGTATACACGGCGCCCCGGTTGATGTTCAGAACAATGAAATTTCCATCCTTTTCGGAATTAAAGGAGCAGTGTCACGGGAAGTGGGTGTCATTTTAAAAAACAAAAAAATGTTTTCTATCACAGAAAGCGAAAAAATGGTGGTCCACTTTTGTGATCAATTACTCCCCAAATGTACCAAAACTGTCCATTCACGGGTCTGAATGAATTCAACTTGAAAAAAGTTAGGCTAACATTTTTCAAGTTCTCACGTTTTCGTTTCCAAGTTAGAACAGACCATAATTTGTTCCTCTTTCAAGAATTGGTTGATTTCTTTCTCATGGTGTTTTAGTGTTGTTTTGTAAATAAGTGAAGGTATTGCAGCGTGCCGGGTCTAAGGCCCCGTCCACACGTATCCGGATGTTTTTGAATCCGCAACTTTTTTGTTGCGGATTAGAAAATATTCGCGTCCACACGTAGCGTATTCGAATCGTATTTGCCCGTCCACACGTATCCGGATTCGCTCTAGTACCCAGGTTTCCTCTCAAAAATGTTGTCAACAGAGCATGCGCAAAGGCCAAGTTCAAAGCCAAGTTCAACTGTAAACACGTTAGTAGACTTGAAATAAGTCCAAGAAGAAGTGAAGTGATAATATTACGGTCGGCCATGTTAAATATTCGCGCGGTTAAAGACTGGATCCGATACTGTTACGTCAGCGTATTAAAAAATATCGGGATTCGACCGTCCACACGATGCCGTACTCGTAGCGTATTCAAAAATTTCCACTCTGGAGAGCGGATTCAAAAAGTTGCGGATTCGTGGGTCGAATTCGCCGGATACGTGTGGACGGAAGACCAATCCGCAACAAAAAAGTTGCAGATTCAAAAATATCCGGATACGTGTGGACGGGGCCTAAATCCCTGTAACACTCAGTGCTCCTTGCAAATCTATGAAGAGAAATATAAAAATAATTATCAGCTCTGATTTCCGTGGAGTTATGTTTATTTTTTTTGATTTTGAAAACTAGAAATTCACCCTATATTTAAATGTTTAGCGTAATAAGTTGTACAGATTATCTACATATTGGTTTGATTACCAGCATAGTTTAAGCAACATGCATCGTAGCGTGACCTTTAATACACGACAGCGTGACTTCTTTTGTTATCGTCATAAGTTATTCATAATTCGGGGAACTTTCCCAGAACTGAAGGACGCTTCTTCAAAGCGAACGCCATTCCTTGGTTTCTGCAGTGTAAAATGCAGCATTTCAAGTTTTAAGAAAGGTAAGTTATAAATACAGTTCTCGAAGAAAATATGATACAGTATTCATCGATAAATTCAGTCGAGCTCAAGCCGCCGCGGAAGCTGAGTTCTGTTTGATCGACTAAGGAAATGTAATCACACATGTTGATATAAAATGCTAGCTTTCTTTTCTTTTCTCTAAAATATCACTGCCTTGTCTAGCTTGAACTAGAATGTCGCTTAAAGCAATCGCTGTGTTTTCAAACGAGTTATACCGAGCTATACAATCTATATGTACATGCATTTTACAAAAAGTTCCTGAGTATATCAGAGTAATATGATATATGTTTTAGGAGCTGGTTCTTTCTGGGTTTGTTTTGGTTTCATTGTTTTATGGGACTGATTCTTTATTTAAAGAAAATGAATTTAAGGGGCATGATATTGAAAAGTTGTTTAGTTTTGTAGCGAATGTCCTGCAAACTGATCCAAACTCTATTGCGAATTAAGATGCGGGTACCAAATGAAAGCGGAAGTAAAGCGGAAGTTATGATCTCTTGATTTTACTCACGTTTATAATTTTGTAACCAGCAGTTTGAAACATGTTTTGAGTCAAACGTGCGAGGAATATCTTCGTATTTATCTATAAAGTAAGACTGGATAACTGTCTTCAGCCACAAAACCAGCTGAGGGCACAAAACAACACAACAGCTATTATGAATTCAACCATGTTTCCGTGAAAACAAGATTAAGAATTGTACACTGGCGGTGGGCACATTACATGACATCAGTGTGACATTACCATGAAATTTCAGTTTCGATCATTAGAATTAAGACCTTGACTTCATCATCGTCCGTAGCAAGTTTCAACAACCATTTAGCCTGCGTGAAGGCTCTGCTTTTAGGCTTTCACGCGAATGTCGTGTGCGAGTGAATTAGAGAAGGTGAGGGGATTTTTGGTGGTTGCAGGGACAAGACCCTTTCATGTGAACTATCATTTCATGGTTAATCGAGGGACTGGTTTTGAAATCTTGCAGACTTCAATGGCGATAACAAAGGAGCTACAATTTATGTTGAACCGTACTTGACCGCGCACATCTTTTGTTTTTTGATCACACGCTATGACTAAATAACTTAATAGCACCATTTCTATTGTTCAGAGTGGCTCGAACAAAAGATCAACATCTGTTGTGTTGTGCACGGTCAAGGCCGAAAAACGATAACAAAAACATCGAACAAAGACATTTTTCAGGTTTCATAACCATTGAACTGTATTAACTATGATGATTTACATAAAAAATCTAGTTGCTTGAATTCAAACATTAACTGTTTTCAACTGAAGGGACTGCTACTCGCGGGAGGCTGCTCGTGGTACTGCGACCAAATAAAATAGTAAAATAATAAAAGACCAAATCAGATTTCCCTGCAATAAAAAACCTGTCCCCGAGACAAACTCCAGCAACCTGTTTCTTTGCGTTAAGGTGTTCCCCTCCAGTTTCCGTGTCGCCGCACCAAACATTTTTGAGCGGCCGTTTAACTAACTTTCCTTTATTTAATTAGTATGAAACTTACACAAAATATTGTACTTAGCTTGAAGTTTATAAGAGTGTAACAATTTTGTAAATCGCATTTAAAATTACGGAGATAAACGAGAAACATTGAAATCACTTGAGTCTAAATTTCGAGCGATTGCGATGGCATCTAGAAAAATCAAAACAATTACGCGGTGATAAACTATGACATTATATGGCAAACAAAATATCTAAAAATTAGGAACTTTTGTCAAGCCGATTTTGAGTAAATCAGAAAAACATTTCGAACTTGTGATTTTGCATGTGTATGAGCACATCCATGAGTTCCTCAATAGTAGTTAAGGACAATTAAGCTTATAAAGGTTTAATTTCTCAATCTCAAATTTACGCCAAAATGTGTGTTTAGGGATGGACCATTAGAAAAGTGATGGGGGGGGGGGGGGGGTGGGGCAAAAGCAAAAAAAAAAATTCCCCAGTAAATTATTAAGAAAAAAAAATATTCCCACGCATTATCGCAAAAAAAAAAAAATCTGCCCAAGGACAATTAAAAAATAAACTATTAAAAAAAAATATTCCAGCCATCGAGTGAAAAAAAAAAAAAAAAAAGATTTCCACCTTCGGTGGACAAAAAAAAAATTTCTTGCCTCTCCCAAAGTTTCCACCCCCCCCCCCTCCCCATCACTTTTCTAATGGTCCATCCCTTAGTGTATGAGATGAAACTACTCGTTTTAGTTTTGGAGATTCGATTTTCTATAGGAAACCATAGTTTTTTGACCGAGTCCTTGACATTAGTTGCGGTTACACGTTTCAACTTTTACCTAGGTAAACTCGAAACAACAATAGCGAGTGCACGCTTAATTTGAATTAACAATAGTCCTTGCACGCTTAAGCGTGCCGCGGCTATTGTTCTTTCGAATTTACCTAGGTAAAAGTGGCAACGTGTAACCGCAGCTATTGTAGTTTTAGCGCTTTTCTACATATTTCAAAAACCGCGAGATCGATTTTTTTGAACTTTTATGGTCGTTTCTTTATAATATGAACAACATTGTCTCGAAGTTTCATCTTGATTGAAACATTGCAACATGGTCAAATAAAATAATAAAGTTCACCTAGAACGCGATTGAGACTTTGTGCTGTGATTGCACGGTTGAAGTCACACAAAGACGCTTTAATTAATTCAAGTGAAGCGTAACGCATTTCTGCGTGTTGAGAATTATGCAAATCGCGTTGACTTCTTTCTTTTCCCTACAATTCAAAATGCCGAGAGTGTCCAGTGCACGTCAAATGCGAATAAAAAACCTGCTTTCAAATAAACGTCCCACTGAAATTCGTGAGAATGATAAAAATAACGTGGAACACAGCCCCTGACGTTACTCCGCAAAACATGATGGTCACGCAGAAATACGTTACGCTTCACCTGAATTACTTAAAGCGTCTTTGTGCGCCTTCAACCGATGATGTTACAGCGAGCTAGCGTAAAAGAACATCGCATATAATTAACCGCATATAAGCGAGTCTAATTAACATCAAATTACCGCAAGTAGGCCCAATTCACCTACTGAGAAAGTAGAAACTGGCTTTTGTCTTTCACTTGAACATTTTACATAAAGTAAATCTCCTTTTTTTTTAGAGTAAAAGAAGGAAAAAGATCAGAAGGGTGTATGCCGCGAACCCGAGTCGTTTGCTTCATAACTAACACCAGAAACCCATAAGTGGGTTGAAACGTGTGTAACGCGCATTCACAGCTTCTCTTCATTTTTTTCTTAGTACCATATTTGTCCATATTTGGAAACCCCTCGTTCCCTCCAGATGGGAAGCAAGTTGTTCTAGCGAATTGATTGGTTAATATTTTTATCTTGATTTTCCAAATATGGCTGTAACAACTTCTTAGCAAATTGAATAATCGGAAGCTTGTTTTGAAGCGTACAAGACTGAGACAGTTGCACGTTTCAACCCACTTAAGGGTTTCTGCTAATACCCATATCCACTACACCAACGAGGGCTAGCTGACAGGAACTGTAATTTTTAACATATTTATAGAGTTACCCACAACCATAAATGAAAGCAACCGTTTTCAAATCAGTGCTTAACCCTAAACATTGCAGATCAGTGCTAAACTGGAGCTCTTTTCGCTCATTTCTGTGTCTAATATTGAAATGGGGTTCTGTTCTCGTGTACGTCGGTAATATAAAGAATACTACTGTTAGGTAAATAGGGCCTATTTTACTCGCTTGCATGCGTTAATTTGATGTTAATTAGACCCGCTTATATGCGGTTAATAGACCTCTTTAGCTTGTACATTTTGTTTTCCTATTGTAGGTCATGTGAAGTTCTCAAGGGAATTTGTTCTTTGTCTTTTCATAAATTATGCATACATATGCACGTGAAGAAAAGAAAATTTAAAAGAAACAGTTCTCTAGGGTAACATCACATGACCTACATTGGGAAAACAAAATGTACAAGCTAAAGAGGTCTATTATATGCGAATCGGGTGCCGTGATTGCGTGAGGCATCCTGGCCAGGGCGAATCTTTCGATTCAGCTCAGGTGACGTCACATTCGATTACGCGCCAAGGAAGACTGGGAACCAGGCTGGTATTATATGATACCATTTTTACTTGATGAGACTTGTTCCTGCGACAAGTCTCAGGCTGCGACTAGTTCCTCATTTCATTCTGCGCACAGACGTCCTCTATTTCCTTCCTTCCGACGAAAGGAGTCCTGCACATGTCCTTCAAACCAGTGTAAATTCTCCGACTAGTCACAAGACCAAATTTTGGTCGCCGCGCTGACTTAATGGGTATAAAATGCTTGGACAAGTCCCTCATCCAAGATATTTGTTACTTAAAAAATGATACTAGTGTAAAAATAACTAATTCGGCTTCCTTGACTTCCTTATTAGCTTTGTAAATTGAGTCCCAGCCTCTTAAAACCAGATTTGCTGAGCAAAACTAACAGTACTCGCCCAACGTACGTCAAGTTGTCGCTGAATACGGGAACATTGCAAATTTCAGTCATCATGTTCTACAACAGCTTGTTTTATTTTATTGATTAAAATCATAAATAATTGATTAAAATATAAAGGAAGTTCCAGCTAAAGTACTAGTGGCCCCGTTAGGATATATCCAGTTGTTAAAATGCAAAATAGACGTAGGTAACTGATACCAATGCCACAATTAATTTTGTATTTGAAATTCATCTGTCAGAGATTCCAAACAAAATGGCAGCTATTCCCATCTGTATACCGAACAACTGTTCATGGAATGAGACATCCGGGACCTTCCAGCGTGATCAAGATCAACCACGCACGGGGCTTCAATTGGTAGACGAGGCACTGCGCAAGCTCAGAGCCATTCACGGGCCAGTGTGCGTGGTGTCAATTGCGGGACCATGCAGGAGGGGCAAATCGTACATTCTGAGCAGGGTGTTCGACCAAGGGGACGTCTTTCCCTTGGGACATTCGTTTGATCCGGAGACTATGGGGATTTGGATGTGGGTGGTTCCTGATAAGTACTGGGATGATCATGGGCGAGAATATACTGTCGTGTTGCTGGATTCCGAGGGGATAGATGCTGTTGGAGCAGAAGGTATTAATGATCACGCCATATTTACATTGAGTGTTCTACTGAGCTCAGTGCTGATCTACAATTCAGTTGGAGTTCCCACCAGAACAGATTTGGAGGTACTTGAGTATCCTTATTATTCATTACAATAAATAAAGAAGACCAGTGTATAGTAAAGACTTTTGTTCTTGGGCCATCGTAGCTTGATGAGAAATAGAACACAAACCGCGGTGATAAACATATTGAACGTATTCATTTTTGATAAAATTAAACTTGACGTTTCGTATGCTACTACATACATTTTCAAAAGTGACCGTTACAGTGTTTTAACACTGTAACGGTCATTTTTGAAAATAAAAAAACTATACTTATATAGTAGTGAAAAAGGGACTGGGACTGAGATTAAATACAAAACTTAACTGTTGATCAAAAAAAGAAACAGCTAATTAATAAAGCATCAGCTTCTCGCTAGTAACGTTTGCATTAAAAGCTGGCTTCAGTTCTTGTATAAACAATGTTTCTTTGATTTTACAGTGGAAATCAGTTTTGCCCGACGCTAAGAAATCAAAATAATCCCACTTGATGTTGTGTCCAGTGGTGTTGACATGGTCAGCAATGGCTGATGTGCGGTCATCATTAGCGAGGGCCTTAAAATGCTCAGTTTTTCTATCATGATGCCGTCGCTTAGTTTTACCAATGTAAAATTCTTCACAATCCCAACAACTGGCTTTGTAAATAACTTTAGACTGTTGAGAAAACAAACAAATACAAAAATAAAAAATACGCGTACTATGATTGTTCAGATCGAGTTAATTTAATATAGCCCCTTAATGTGCGTGCTTTATCGAATTTTATAATCATAATATACATGAAAAAATTACTCAATTCTGATTGGCTAAGAGCAGTACAGTTCAAGTGTAACACCAGTGCAAATTACAAATTTAAAAAAAAATGATGCAAAAATGCTTCGCAACTGAAAAAAAATTGCAAAAAAAAGAAAAAATTTTTGCCAAAAAAATTGCAAAAAAAAAATGGATGCAAATTTTTATATGGATAATTAGTAATAAGTAATCATACGGTTTTCTCGTTCAGTTTGGGATTAATTTGTACTCGTGAGTTTTTCAAAAAGCTCAAACTCGAACTCGAAACCGTATGATTACATATACAAAGCACAGCGAAAGTCCGTCTCCTTAGGAGGAACAACATAGCACGGACTCGAGAGAGCGGCGAAAATCGAATAGCCGGAATACTACAGTGTTTTTACAGAACAATTTTACAGGGTTTTACGGCATCACAAAGCTAGATCATGTCGTGGGTAAAAAGAAAACGAAGCGTGAAAAAGGCCTGTTTATAAAACAAACCTACCCGTTACGAGTCACGTACATTCCATTGTGAATAATCAGCATTACATTAGTTTTATTTAGTCCTTTCTAAGGCTACGATATGTGTTTTTTTCAATTTCATCTCTTCTTGTTTTATCGTCAAAAATGGTGTTCATTTTTTCTTAGTCATAATATTTTAGTTGGTGTGGGGGAGGGAAGACATGGAAGGGATAGGGAAGGCGCTCACTTAAAGCGGCGTGCAGTAAATTGTATGCTGCATGTAATGATGTTTGAAGATTATAATTTCTTGACACGCTGTAGTCACATTATCAACATTTGCCGACGAATCCAAGTTATCGCAGGACAAGCTTTGGACGACGACACTTCAAGACAAGTGTTTCCATCGTTTGTATGGCTTCTGAGGGATGTGGTTTTAAGGCTTCCCAAGGGTGTAGACAACCTGAAGAAATATTTCCTTGAGAAGGTAAATACAAAATATTAACGGTTTGATTTGTAACCACGGTCGCAACTATAGTAAAGTAAAGTAAAGTCGCGCACCCGAGACAGAAGGCTCATAACGGCCGGAGCTTAAACCCGGTTTCTATAGCATGAAGCGACTAGGAATATTGCTACTCCCCCCTGAATGGGATGCTAGTCCATCGCAGGGTTACCCCCAGCATTTTGTCGCCGGTACCCATTTATACACCTGGGTGGAGAGAGACAGTGTGTAGTAAAGTTTCTTGTCTAAGGAAACTTGCCTAGTTCCTAGGCCTCTATATTTCGCCGCGGTCAATCGTTTCGGGTCACGCGGTCAATCCGTTTCGGGTCACGTGGTACGAGCGAAACGAATTGACCGTGAAGGACTGGGAGAAAGCCGTACAGGAACTAGGCAAGGTCAGACTGATGTCAAGAACAAGTGGCCTCCGACAAACGACCTGATTAGAACGGGAGAGGAGCGAGTGTATGCGAGCGGCCTCGGACCGTTTAAGAATCAGGGCAAACGAAGGCGTGAAAAGCAAAAAATAGTAAATTTCGGTTTTAAACAATAACGTACGATTAAGTTAAAGAAAAAGTCATTGACTGAATCATTAACCGATCGAAACCGATCCAGCACTTCTTTTCGGTTTGTCGTTGCGTTTTGCTTATCTTTAGTGTCTCGTTTTCCCGTTTTCTTCTGGGTTAAAATAATTCAACAGCTTGTTTTTTGAGAGAAAATTTCACCTCCGGATTATCGAGTGACTTTAGAGATAAGAAATGACTTCTGTTTATAATTTATTCTATTTTTCTCAAATAGGTTTTTAAAGTCGGTGGGCGGCCAAGTGACAAAACTCAAAAAGTTGTTGACAACATCCTCAAGTATTTTCCAGACTTCGATGCCTTCCCTCTCTCACCACCATCATCGGATGCTGAAGTTGTAAAACATTTAACTGATGAGAGGAGACAAGGGGAAATTAACTCGTCCTTCCTGGCTGGGGTGGAAAATTTCAAGCAGATGCTAAGGGAAAAGTTAGGTCCTAAACAGAGTTTTGGTGGAGCAGGACTGGTGACTGGACAAGGTTGGTCTCGTCCCCAGGGCCTTCTCTTCTTTTTTCAAATTCAAAATGGCGCCATTTTGAATTTGAAAAAAGCGGAGATGGCCCTGGGGACGAGCAATAATAATCAACTATTACCGAAGATGTCCGAAGATTTCCGAGAAAAATCCGAATTTGGATGTTTCGTTTGTAGACTAATACCTTTTAGTTTGTTCAGTTTAGCTTTGTATTTCCCTGAAGTTTGTAAACTAATACAACTTTTTTTTTTAATCATGAACATTCAGTAATGTCTTTCATCTTGTCCCTTATTTGTTCATGTTTCATCAGCTTTAGCAACTTTGTTCGAGGAATATGTCCGCACGGTGAACTCGCCTGGAGCGGTTCCTATTGTTCAGAGTGCATGGTATGCGGTTACAAAAAACAAATGTACCGAGACGCTTCAAAACGCCAAAGCTGTTTACGAGTGAGTACAATACCTCCAACGTTAACAGCCGGTTTACTGGCATGATATACTTATATACAGGTGATTGGTGCTTAGAGGTCAATAACTGTGCATGCAGTTAACTAAAATTATGGGATATTTTAGTAATGGTTTTATCTGAAAATACTAGAAGCAAATCCACCACGCTTCCGCGTACCAACAAAAACATGATGCAGTGATGTCGGCCGAAAATAAAATTCTCAGGTTCATCAGTTCATCAGGAACGAAAAATTACCACACCAACAGTCAATGATCATCAATCAATCCATCCACCAGACAGGCTGACCACCAACAAAAAGAATTAATCAATTTTTCAGTCAGCCAGTCAGTCAGTCACTCAGACAGTCAATCAATCAATCAATCAATCAATCAATTAATCAATCAGGCAGGCAGTTCATTAATAAAAAATCATCAGCCAATCGATCAATCAATCAATCAATCAATCATGCAGACATCCATTCAGTCAGTCAGTCAGTCAGTCGGTCAACTGCACGCTGACTTTGAATCTTACAAAACTAGAAAAATTGAAGTTCATTGTAAAAATAAATAAAATACACCCGGCCCAGTATGTTATATTGTGTGCAATCCGAATGCTAATAAAAAGCCTCTAAAGCTGCGTCGTTTTTTTCTTTACCGTTTCACTTTTCAGTGGAGGAATGAAAGAACTTATGGAACGATTGGGCCTTCCATGTGATGACAGAAAAATTCGCCAGCATCATGAGGATCATTTGCTTGAAGCTTTGACTTTCTTTGAAAGTTATACAGAGGACATTGAAGTAACAGCGAGATGGATTTACTTAGAAGAGTTGGCGGTAGGCTTACATGCAGTCAGTATACTGTAACTACATCCAAATTTCTATCCCAGTGATTAAAATCTTAACGTCAGCTCTTCTTCTTTCAATGAATAACACAGCAAAGGCAACAAAAGAAAATCATAAAAACCGACGTTTCGTAGTCATGACTCCATTAACAAGGTAACTACGATATTGCGTGAAATATTCTGAGAGCGGAACAAGAAGCAGCGTCCGCTAAATTAGGATGATAGATAATACGAAAGTTGAGTTACACAAATACTATAGCACGAATTGAATTTGATTGCACGTTTAGGCTAGGCTTTAGTTGTCTTATAAATAGCATCTCGATCGTGCACTAAACAATCGAACTTATACTCACAGAATATTTCCATATTGTAGTTACCTTGACAACTGCATGCGTCACGATCACTCCGAAACGTCGGTTTTTATCCGTTTTTTTTTTTGCTTGTCTTTGCGTTACTAAACTTATACACCGAATGCAAATATGGCCGTCAGGCAGTTTTTTGTTTGGCCAAGTTTTCAGCGAAATTGATGATATCACGGAAACAAGTGCTGCTAAATGTATCATCTTGCAAAAAAGTTTGAGTATTTTTGGTTAAATGGTTGCAAAGTTATGGCTCACTGAAATTTTAAGCATTTGTATGAGAAAAAACATTCTAGCCTCACTAGCCTCGCTTTCATGTTTTTCTCAAAATTTGATTGACTATAACTTCTCCTAAAATAAGACTGGCCTTGAAAATGCACACAATGACTGATTTTGACCTGATATTTATCATTATTAATTGCTTTTTTTTTTCTTGAGAACCTGTCCAAACAAAAAATTGTTGGACGGCCATATTTGCATTCGGTGTATATATATAATTATATAATATAATTTATATACAATATAATAGATAGAATACTTACATTTGACTTCCACGTTGCATAGTAAAGTTGTCCAGTGGAAAATGTGTTTCTGATTTGTTTGTTTGTATGTCTAGAACTACGCAGACCAAGCTGAGAGTGCATTTTTACAAGAAAACAACAATAAAACTGAGCAAGAATGTTGCAATCTGATGAAAACTTTGCGTACGATGTGGCTAGAGCCTGTAGTGAAAGATCTCCAAGATCCTGAAAACACTGACTTCATGTTGTTAGAGTCGAGGCTGAGATCAGCGTACCTCAAACTTGACAGTGACTTCAGGAAAGAGGCGCCGGGATCCAAGAATTTGTGCTGCAATTGGGCGTACATCTACGAACTAGTAGGAACAACTTTTGTGATTATTTAGTTTTATAATACTCCTTATTCGGCATTTGCTTTCTAATTCATTAACATAAATACTTAAAGGGGCTAGGTCACCATTTCAGTGTAACTTTGTTGAAAAAGTCCAGAAGACATACATGCAGTCGAACCTCTCCTTACGGACACCTCTCTTTTACGAACAGTTTCCTATGTCCCGACAAAATTCTCGCATATTTTCTTTAAAAAAGACCTCTATAATACGGATCCTCTCTAATACGGACAACGGGCACTTAATCTCGGCCCCAGAGAGCAAATTCGTATAAACTTAAATTTTTAATACGGACACTCTGGTGATCAGGTGATGATAGTTTGAGTAAGTAATACAATTTCCTGTTGGTGGTTACAAACATACATCGAAAGACGTTTTCAGTATTGTACTTTATATTACTTTTTCACATGCCGCATTGCGTTGTAGTTCGTTTCGTTTTAAAATAGTGATTCGTATGTAGCTGAGAATTTTACAATGTAGTACACTACTGATAGAGAGTGTCTCAACGCTGTATATTAATCAATTTAGATGCAGTTAAAAGACGAGTGTGGGCCTGTTTTTAGTTACTATACCAAAACTGTCAGTGGAGTCTTTAAAGTGACGTCATCGTGGTGACCTATAATACGGACACCTCTCTAATACGGACACTTTGCTCTGTCCCTTCGGTGTCTGTATTAGAGAGGTTTAACTGTATTTATATTAGTGGAAATCTAAAGATAATGGTCCAGTTTTGTTTCAAATTATTCTTAGTGCTCTAAGAGTAAAAATAAGTGTCTTGGGCTGCAGATGGCCAGGATGGAAATGGATTACAACTTGAAAAAAATTGGGCCAATTTGTTTCAGGTTTATCGCCTTGTGTCTAATAAGATTATGTTAAAAAGAATATGATCATAGCAGTTATGTAGCAACTGAAGGAGTTGCAATAGAGCCTGAAAAAATAAACATTAATAAGATTATGGTTGATTATGGCTGATTATGGTTGATTATGGTTGATTATGGTTGATTATGGTTGATCATGGTTCGTTATGATTGATTATGATTGATTATGGTTGATTATGCTTGATTATGCTTGATCATGGTTGATTATGGTTGATTATGGTTGATCATGGATGACCATGGTTGATCATGGTTGATCATAGTTCATTATGGTTGATTATGGGTTGATTATGGTTGATCATCTCTTCGAAAATTTACTGGTGTGCCGTACAAGTATTTCGTGTATGACAAAGGTACTGTTGTTTTAATTTGAGGCAGTTTTGACCCCAAAACATCAAAATCTCCACGACATGGCTTCTTAAGGCAGTACAGTCCATAAATGTTCAACGGTCATTAAATATATAGAGGATATTACATGGCCGCGCGAAGATACGAAATTTCTCTTCGAGTGTTGAAAAATATTTCACGAGTGAGCGCAGCGAACTCGTGAAATATTTTTCAACACTCGAAGAGAAATTTCGTATCTTCAAGCGGCCATGTAATGTTCTGTTTATTATATAAACACCAATGAAATCAAACCATTTCACTTTAATCTTTTTTTGTAGTCCTAAAGTAGCAACGGTGATCTTTTCGCGTGTGAAGATAACATGTTATTCTCACGTGTGAAGATATGATGTTTACGCACGAAAGCTCACCTGGTATTTCATTGGTGTTTATATAATGAATATTTTAAATATATAAGGCAAATACACGAGAGACTGATAGGTTTAAAATGCATATTATTTTTCAGCTGTGGTGACATCAGTTATGTTAGGGTCTAATTCCATTATCACCCACCCCAGTGTTATGTTGTAATCCTGACGTTTTATTCTTTCTTTTCAACCGTCAGCAACACGATGATGAGATGAAGGAACATCTAAATCAGCTCAAACAAAGGAGGAAATATTTTGAAGAGATCGCCTCCGAGAAGGCAGCGAGAGAAGCCGAGGCTGAGGAAACAGAGAAAATAAGGGTAAGTCAGTGGATATCGTGCGATTCCAGCGTGAAATCTTTAGTGGACATGAATTCCCTTTCTATGGCTTACTACTAAGTTTAAACATTCATGAACTCTTGCTGAACTAAGCTCGGACCTCTCGTGATTCCAGGGTTGAATTCTGTCTTAGCTAAGATCGTACAATGAATAACATTAAACCCCAATGGCTTAGCTGCATTGGCACTGAATCCCCGCATACGTTCTTTTATACCACTTTATTACGATTACTGTCTAATTTATTCAATTTTTCGAATAACTTTGCTGGTTAGGAGCTGAGTTCTCACAGAATGAGGACAAATCAATTGGTCATTTGCTGCTGAGAAGCAAAAAATGCACCAAAACGTAAAACGGGCCACGTGCAGAGCTTTTGTGTGGTCAATTAATGCGCGGTCGGCAGAACTGTGCAAGAGTTTTAGCCATATGATTACACCACCCAGTAGAGCCTTAACCGCAGTCAAACGAGAGAAATTTGCAAAAGTTAAGCAAAGTACTTAAAAGTTAAGGTTGTCATTTTCACTGTTTAAAGTTTAATATATTGCCAATACACTGTCAATTTACCAAACGTTTTGAAGGTTTACTAAAAAAGTTCTAAGGAGTTTAAAAACTGTGAGCGTACTTTTGGAGGAAAACAGAGAAGACATCGAACGCATGGTAAGTCGTTTGATCCGGGCATTAATCTGCGTGTCAACCGTCATCTCGCCCCATATAACACGCGTCTTTTTCTCATAGATGGCTGATTTGGAAAGGAAACGCATCGAGGAGGAGGAAGAGCTGAAACGTATGATGGAACAGCAAATGCGATCACAAAGAGAGGAAGCACAGGCAGCAATTTCTGCAGCGAGAGAAAAGTCAGCGGCAGAGAAAGAACGATATTTACGACAACAAAGAGAATTACAAGCTCGGATAGATGCGGCTAAACAGAAGCAAGAGGAACAGGAACGAACCATCAACAATCTGCGACAGCGGTTAAGAAGAATGTAACAAACAGAATACAAAATAAAACTAGCAGTAATCACAGATTATGGAGACGCGTTCGAAGGAATTTCCGGCGGAAATGAGCCCCTGAAAAAAAAAAAAAACAATAGGGGCGTCCATTTGGAAGACCGTCTACCAAAAAATCTCAAATTTTACTGCGCATAAACCACAGGACAACCAACACGAAATAGGATTGCGTTCTTCGAACGCGATAATCATTGTTACAGATAAAATTCGAATAAGATCAGGTTTACGGTAAATAACATGAATCTCATTTAATAGTAAAATAATTATAAAATAACCTTTAAAAGGAAACCTCTATTATAACAAATTGACATTAAATTGTTGGAAATAAAGGCTAATTTCAATTTAGTATACAAAAAGTGGATATGAATATCACCTATTTTCACTTTTCCACCACCATTGCGCCGCCATCTTGAATTTTTTTAGTAACTGGGCAACCATATGACGTCATAGATATTTAAAATGGTTGTGACGCGCGGGAAATTTAAAAGCGAAAATCGGCAATATTCATTTATTAATTTTTTTCGGCATAAATTATATTTCCACTTTTTTTAAACTAATTAAAACTTAATTTATTTCCAAAAATTTAATGTCAATTTGTTACAACACTGCAGGTTCCTTTTAATATTTACCGGCCGGGAGGTCCGTATATGGTAAAAAAAAGACTTTGTTGACCGAGATCTTGAGTACAGTTGAGCCCTTTGGCCATTCATGTACAGTGGCGGACGTACAATGCCACGTTATCAATCATAATAGAATTTCACTGAATGGATCAGATGTCAGGACAAGAAAACATGGCGGTTGTAGAGGGATGGGCGCAGTGAGGAGGTGTGACCAGTACCTACTGATACGGACCAACCAGGGCCGATAAATAACAATATTATTCCCTCCTTGGAGAAAAGCTAGTTGGTGTGTTCTATAAAGCAGCAGACTTGAAAACAATTTAAGATAGAGGACGACATTTTTTTAGTTCTAAAGACATGTTTTGGTAGTTGTGATAATCATTACAATCATCAGTTTGACAATACTAAATTTGAATTTATAATAATGCTACCAAGCTAGAGCAATATTATTGTTGGTGTGTATTAAGCAATCTTTCACAGTTAGGGTTTCACTGAATACAAATAAAATAAAACTTCAAGTCTTGAAAAGGTACAAAATAATTTCTTTATTATTACTGGTGGCTAGTTACACTGTCCTTGTTCTGTTTTAACAAGCACTTTTTTAACAACATAACCATATGCTTCAACCGACATAACGCTAACTCAACCTGCAAATTAAAGATGCAAATATTGTTACCTAAAACAACAATCGCTAACCCAAAACTCCAAGATTGTAATGAATGACATGTATTTGCGATCACCCACAAGGAAAAAGCGGCAAGTTTATTTAAGATGGCTCAAAGTAGTTTTTTTGGTTTCCCTATTTAGTATATTTGGAGGCAAAATAATTAGAGTTGTACTTTGCAAATCGCCATCGCATTTTACCCAGAAATCAAGATAACATTATAGTACAAATTTCCCATAAATGTATCGAGGTTGGCATTGCCATGGTAACAGTAGGTGGTAAAAGAGAGTTCTGAGACACCCTCAAATTCCCCTGAATTTCACACAAATATTTCAGACCCAACAAATCTTAAAAATTCAACAATTTCTGTCAGTTTTCACACAACTCACAAATTTATCAAATCTGCTCAAACTCATCAGAATTGCGTGGTATCTGTTGAATTGAACTGATGAAAAATAATTTGTTATTTGTTGAAATCTGCAGGAAATATTTGTGTGAAATTCAGGGGAATTTGAGGGTGTCTCAGAACTCTCTTTTACCACCTACTGAGCTAAAATGACCACAAGAAAAAATCTTGAAATTGGCCAATTTCAAGATTTCTCCGCTGAATTTTCACAGAGGAAAATTCTTTTCAAATCTCAAAAAAATCTCTTCCGGCAAGAAAATGTCTGATTCCGAAGAAGAAGAAATCGATTTCACTCCTGAAATTATTCGAGAAATCCGCACAACATGGCAATCTCACAAAAATCCCAGGCTGGAACATTTCAAAAATATCATCCGCAAAAATCAGGGGAAAAATCAAATTCCACTCAAAGATCTCGAATTTTATCAAGAACAAATTCTCTCCCAAATTCCCCGTGACGAAATCACAAGAAAAAAAGTCCGGGATTTCGTCAAAGCTTCCAAGTGGAAAAAAGTCCATGGCAACGATCATGCAATTTTTAATCACATAACAGGTCACGACGGAAATGATTATGAACACCTGGAAAAATTCCTCATCGACGACTTTAAATATTTTTCACTTGCATATAATGACCTTCATCCCAGCAGAAAAAAGTTTCTCAATTGCCATCAAGTTCTTTTCGCCCTGTTGAAGAAGAACGGTTTCAACCCCAATGAAGATGATTTCAAACTGCTCAAACTTCCATCCAGACGGGCGAAACAAGAAAAAATAATCCAAACAATCTTCAAAAAATGTCATTGGAAAGAAAATGGACCCATTTGAAAAAATGATTTTCAATGAAGCTGAGCGAAGCGAAGCCAGTGACCATGAAAATTGTTCCACATGCTCAGAGGAAGAAACAAGAAGCGAAGATGAAACCCCAACAACCTCTGACGAGGAATTCATTGTCTCTGATTCAGAGATGGAGGAAGCAGAACAAGAGGAGTGGGAAGAAGATCAAATTGAAAAACTTTTTGAATCTTTTGCCAATCTTCAGGAGGAACACAAGATTCTTAAAAAGGAACACAAGATTCTCAAAAAGGAACTCCAAAAGCAAAGTTGCCTCCTCTGGGAAATCCACCGGGAATTGAAAGAAAGCGGTGATTTGAAATCATGAATATGAATGGCAAACATTCATATTCTAGCGCGTCTTCTGGGCATCACTTATTTTTCGAGATAAGTTCTGAAATGCATCACATCTTCACATGTTTGTTTATATTTTTTGATTGTGAGAAGATTCTCGCATGTTCTTTTGATTTCTTCCAAATAAGATGTCACTGGTTGCCTTTGGAGAATTGAGTTGAAATGATTCATCGTTGCTGTTTCAATTTTTTTCGTTTTTTTCATAATTCTCAGAAAGTTGGTATTCATCCCAGCGATAACTCTCATAAAACTCGCTAAGACCAATATTTCTTAGAAAGTAGTTTTCCTTCCAATCAAATCGGTGTTCGACATTCATTATTTTAGAAGAAGACATTAAATAATTGTCATTTTAATGATTGACTTTTTCAGCCAAGTTTTTCCACATCACTCAGCGGAATCCAAGAATTGAATTTATCGGAATAGCCTTTCCATTTTACCAAGGCTTTCTTTTTCTTGTGATCGCGGCGAAGAACTTTTTCAATGCGGAAAACATTTTGCTCAGTATGCGACAATTCTGCTTCGTAAAACGATCCAGTGATTTTCTCTCCCAGCAGATCAACTAATTTATACGTTACAGGATTTGTGCTCAATATTTCATCAATCACAAATATCTCCTCTGTCCAGTTCGGGGTGAAACCTTTGTCAAATATCTTTCGCTTATATTTTGAAATTCTAACCCTGTCGCCGACTTTGAATTTTGCTGGGGCATGTTTTGCATAAATCATATCACCGAAAAGATTAGCGAAAACCTTTTTCTCATTTTCCTGTTTGCTCGCCTCTGCGGGGCTCATCCGAATGCTCGAATGAAAACGACGGTTATATTCATCCACTAATTTATCAAGTTTATCAAAGAAAATTGTATTATTGTTAGCAGAAAACATCCGGAAGAGTTTCTCCTTTATGGTCCGATTCCAGCGTTCAACAACAGACGATTTCTCTTCATTTTCCGTTGTATACAATTTTACCCCATTCTTATCAAGCAGATTTTTCACTGTTGCGTTGAAAAATTCAGACCCTTTGTCACTCCAAAGCATTTTCGGTTTTCGCTTCGTTTTAAATATATCTCGGAAAGCGTCAGCCACTGTTTGACCTCGTTTGTCTTTCAGGGGGCGAATCCAACCGAATTTTGAGAAAACATCGATCACCATCAGGAGATATCTGATCCCTTTATTCCACCTCGAAAATTTCCCCATCTCGACCAGATCAGCCGCCCAGATGTTGTCAACCCCATACGCAATGACTCGCCTCTTTGGAAAGCGCCGCCTGATTGGCTGGTGAAGTTCATTTGCCAGATTTTGAGCCCAGCCTTCACTCAAAATCTTTTCCCGTTTTTTGGGGCACCGAGGCCAAGTTTTTGTTTTGCTTGAATTGTGTTTCTCGCCAAAGCATGCCCCCATTGCCTTTCTTTCCAGGGAATGGCATCCAAAGCGGCAACCATTTTCCTGTCTGCTTCGTTCTTGCATTTGCGCGGATCCGCTTTCTTTGCGCAGACTGAATAATCAACATCGTGCTGCATAGCAACTGCGTCTGTTTTTCCTGTGGGCTGCTGCATAATTTCGAGAATTTTTCCCTTTTCATCAAATCTGACTTGCTTATCCAATGGGTTCCAGGGGCCGGTATAATTATGCCCTGGGAGGGTGAAACCTTTCTTTGGTCTTGGCAGCTTCCCAATCAGGGAATGAACATCTAAAGCACCCCCATCCAAATCTGCTCGATCTGTTTTATATTTTCTGTTTGGTCGGATCGCCGTACTCAGTTGATTGAGCATATCAGCAGAGGTTTTGGCAAGAAATGGTTTCATCTTGTCCAGGGCAAAATCCAATGCTTTCTTTTGAGTGTTTTTATTTCGCAACAATTCACTGGCTCCATAACGACCCATTTCAACTGTCTTTTTTCCCAACCAAGGCAGCGCATGAGCCACGCCAGTCAGCGCAAGTTCACCGATGCCCCCGCCACGCGGGGGCCGACTCAGTTTCCCGACACCGCTCCGCGGCTCGCTCTGCTCGCTTTCACAAATCTTGTTTTTTTGATTCCGCAGGAAGCGCAATGGCAAAACCACATCTTTCTGCCATTTTTTGCAGTCTGGAATCCAGTTGGTTTCACGCATTCAGTTTGTTTTTTTTTCCTTCACGCAATATGATTTCATTTTCAATCGAAATATTCTTTTATGAATTTTTCATTCTCCCCCGAGTCAGTCAGACTGAGAGGTTTGAGAATATCGTAGAAATCTTTCCCCTGCGACCATTGATGGAGGAAATACAGGCAATAATACCCGCAAAGAACGCTGTTGATGTTTTGATATTGGCTGCTGTTCCAAATCACCGGTTTGGAACTTTTGAATTCCTGGGGAAATCCCATCCCAAAAGAGTCGAAATACCACGTGAATTTCTGTCCGGGGGCGCAGCACACCCAGTGAGTTCCGGCATTTTCAAGCGAATCAAGATTGATAATGCAGGGGCTGTGTTCTCGGGGCATGGCTTCATCCCTGGCGAAAATCCCTTTGAAATTGGGAATTTTCAGAAAATCAATCCACTGGAGAAGATCAAGGTTGGTCAGTGGTTTGTTCACGAATTTGGGTTTCGTTTCGCTCACAATATTGCCCCGAGAACTGGGATGTTGTTGAATGGACTTTTCGATCCCAGCAGAAGTCCCGTTCCTTTTTTGGATTTTTTTCCCATCCCAATTTTTCGTCCCCAGGTTCCGATGAATGGAGGCGGGCGTTGGAAGGGAGTGCCCAATCTTGGAGCGCCGTTTCCTTTGGGCTGCCGGACTCTAGGAGCGCCTTTTCCTTTGGGGCGACCAACTCTTGGAGCTCCTTTTCCTTTGGGGCGACCAACTCTAGGCGCTCCTTTCCCAAACAAATTTTTCACCATGTCCAGCGCCAGTGGAATTCCTATGGAAGCCAGCACAGTTCCCAACAATCCACCAGATTGTTTTGCTGATGGTTTTATCGTCAGTTGTCCTCCTGATTTCAGGGCAGTCAAAATATCCTGTTTCTGCTTATTTGTCAACAAATGTTTATTGTCAATCAGTTTCTGAATTTTATCTTGGGGAATGAGAAACCCCCCCGTTTGCCCGCCTCCCTTCCCGCTTATTTTTTTCACAACTTGACTCGCTCCTTCACTCGCCAAACCAGCCAATGCTGACAGTCCAAGTGTCTTTGCCAGGGTGGGTGCCAGGGAACGAGCCAGGGGGACAATAGCAGAGAAAAGACTTCCGCCTTGCTTCATTACCTTTCGGATTTGCGTTTTTGATATCTTGATTTCAACTCCCTTTCCCTGAGATGCGGCTTTGGCAATTCGGTTCTTTTGATTGACTGTCAGCATCAGTTCATCATTTCCGCGTGTTTGATTTTTTTTTCAGCCTCAGGGTGATAGCGCAGTTTGCTTTGAATGCTCTTCCAAGCTTGCTTTTTTGCCCTTTCGACAGATTTACTTTATATGGGTGATATGTTGTCATTTTAAATGACAAGATATGTTTTCAGTCCCTACACGATAACCAGCTCATTTCCAATCTTATCAATTTTCACCAGTTCTTCATAGAGAACTATCGCATGTACATTGAAGTTTGCCGCTGCATCTGCGTTCAATCGATACCTGAATATCAGCTGCTTGGGATCTCTTGTTGGTTTTTCAGTTTGATAGGTCAGATTGAAATAGATCAACGGGAAAAGAGACTTGAAATTGGCCAGATTCAACTGCGTTCCAGTGTTATAATCATTTTTCCTCATTGCATAAGCCATGACATCCTGGAAAATCCTCACTTTGCTTTCACTGTCATACTCTGTTTCCGGGTAGAAAACTCCGTTTCCATATTCCAGCCGGCAGTTCGACAAGGATGAGGCGTTATCCGCTGCATTCAGCTTGAAAGTGTCCATCAGATAAGCGCTATCTTCTTCTTTAGCGTCATCATTGGTTCTTTTAAGATAAACAAAAATATGCTTAGCATTGTCAATACTTGCGGATATCTGGAAGAATCCTGATGACTGCGTAGGAGCTGATTCGGAATACATCTCCCTCAGATATTTCCATTGTGTTTCTCGCATAAATGCGCTGACAAATTTGTCATAAAGAGAATCTTTCGGTGTCAATCTGGGGACCCAAAGCAAAAACCTATTCACAACGACTCTTCCATCATCAGTGCCATTAGCCATATGAATTAATTCATTATCCTGTTGAAGCTTAATCTCAAATTGGAGCTGCATAGGCACAAGCATCTTATCCTCCAACTCTTCGAAAAAGGAAAAACGATTCAGGGGAATGATCGTGTTAATGTTCTTTGCACCGTGGGTTCCATCGTCTCTCACTGCTTGAGATTGCACCCGCCGAGCTTCAAATCCAAGATTCGTATTAGCGGTTGTTGCATCAGTATCCAAATACCAGAAACTGTTCTTGGCGACTGATCTGCTGAAGTCATCGGAGTATTCTAGCAAATTTTTAATAAAAGTAACGTTATGCAGATTATCAGTCTCATAAACAATCTTTCCAGCAGAACTAATCTTCAGGTGATTAATCAGGGAATGAGCGCCATTGATCACTGTGATCCTGTCAGCTGCTGCATACCCAGCACCATTCGCCAGTTTTTGAAGTTGAAATTGCACCTCGAAATAAGCATTATACCAATCATAGAATGCGGATCGGTCATTAATCGTGAATTTATAACCACTTTTTTGTTCATGTTGCCCATTAGCTGGAGCTCGGATTGTGTCATTCAGCTGGAAGCGCACCAATTCATTTCTTTGAAGATATTCATTCGATCGAAAAGCCATTTTATATAATTTTTTTCTTTTTCGGACTCCCTGCCCAGAGATCAACCTGTTCAATATGGCATCAGAACTTTCTCCGGAGGTTGACGCAGGGGCTGATTGTGGTCGAGCTGGTGGCTTTGTTTTGTCTGGTGGCTTCCCCTTTCTCATATTTCCCAGCTTTTTCATGATCAAATCACCAGATTTTTCAACTACTTTTTTGCCGAGTTTATCCCCAGCGTGAGAAATTCCTGATTCCAAGGCTTTTTTCGCAATGGGTTTTGCGAATTTATTGAAGACGACTGATGCGACCTTCCTCATTGGTTTGAAAATATTATCTACAATGACACCTGTTCCTTTGTGTCGATAAACAAACCGTCCCAGCTGGGGGTGATAATAACGAGAGAATTCATAACTTTTCATTTTATTTGTTTTTTCAAGATAAGCGAGAATGCTGTATCAGCCCCATTCAAATCAACAACCCGCCTTTTCCCATCGGTGATATAAATCCGAATGGAGCTTATTCTGTTTTTATTCACAGGGCTGAACATCACTCTCATGGGTTCCAAAGTGAAACTATAGGAGGCCTGCAGAACAGATGTTGAAAAGGAGAAGATGATATCACTCTCTTCCCAATCCACAAGCGAATCACTTGTGAGATCGCAATGAACGTTCAACATATCAGTATCTTGACTGAGGTTTGGAACTCTGGGGCCAATGTTGACTTTGTCTTTCAGAATCTTTTTATCGAAACCAATGAGATCGCCAAAGTTGGATTTCTCGAGATCAAGTTGCCAGTTTTCTTCCAGCGTGATTGTTACTCTGAAAGTTGTGGGAGAGAAAGCAAGATTGATTGGGAATTTTTCATTCTTTCCTGGGGTGGATCCTGCGAGGGGGCCTGTTGCGTTTCGAATTGCCGCATTCAAAGTGGAATAATCCCAAACCCCAGCGGGAAAGGCGATATCGGAAAATGTTTTCCCACCGTCAGAGCTGAATCTGATCAGCTGATTTTTCAATGCCGCATTGATGTTATACCACGTAAAACTCATATTGATAATTCTGTTCAACCCAACAACATATTGGGAATTTGGATCCAAAACAATGGGCCGATTGAATTTTGTTGTGAAATTTTCTGGTTTGTTTCCCCCAGTCTTGACGGAAAAGGATGACAGGACAATTTCTCTTTCGATTTCCATTTTAGAGTTTGAAATACTTTCTGAAAAGCTTCTCATGCTGGGAACGATTGATGACTCCCTCTTTCAGGAGAAGATCAAGAATACCAACCCCGGTATTTCTGATCCCCTGATTCGTATTCCCCGCGAGAATGGAGCCAACAATGACCTCAAGTTTCTGGAGGAGATCTGCGGGGTTGGAGAAAAAACGGATGGATCCACCTTTTTTTCTCCTGATTCCCGAACCTTCCAATGTCTTTTGTTTCGCTTGAAAATGTTTGATGTATTCACTCAAAATTCGGGATGAGTGGTTTATTCTGCTATGTTGCAAATTCTTTTGCTCTTGCGTTATTGCACCTTTATGGAACTTTTTGGACCAAGATGTTTTGTAGCCCTTCAACTGATTTCTTCTGTAGTTTGCAATGGTTACAATATTCTTGAGATAATTGATTTTCCTCGTTGATGAGATATTTGGGTCACTGAGATTTTTCTCCACATTATCATAATTCGTGAGGTCCAAGCTATCCAATATCTTATTGGCTTCCTCTTCCTCTTCCCATTCCCCTTCATCGCCCAGTTCCAAAGCATAATCGGGAGAGTCGTCTTCTTCATATTCAGGTGGATCTTCCCCTACCTCTTGCACAACTTCTTCATATGTTGGCGGCCTTGCTGGAATTTGTTTCTTTGTTCGGGATGGAACGGCCTCATCAAACAAACCTTCGACATCCGTATCTTCAAATGGGTCGTCGACTTCGGGGAGATAATCAATCTCCGCCGGTTTGGCTTTTTTCTTTTTCCGGATTTTCGGGAGTGGCCCCAAATTCGACTCAATCACCTCATCCAGTTTCGATGTGATGGGTTTGAATGTTTTTTCAAGTCCGATTTGACTTGTCTCTTCACCCAACTTTTTCTGGGTGATAGCATTGTGAACAAAGTTGATTTTTTTCCCCAAAGCAGATTTGCTTTTAGCAATTTCTTGCCATTTCAATAAACTCATTTTATATCCCAGAAACATGAATTCAGGATGTAGAACAAGATGTAGAACAAGATGTAGAACAAGATGTAGAACAAGATAAAGAACGCCATGTTCATAAAATGAAGATTACAAATTATGATTGTCAGGATCCAATCACGAATTTCAAACAACTTCACCCTTTCATGCCGGATCGAACTTTCAGAATGTTGATCTGTGGCCCTTCAGGATCGGGGAAAACAACTGTTCTCCTGGATATGATCCTCCGCCCGCTGCTCTTCTACGATAAAATTTATCTCTATGCGAAAAATCTTGACCAAACCAAATATCAGCATCTGCTGAAAACATTTCGCCCATTCAGCAAAGAAGCTGGGTATGACGTTGTGGAAGCATCCCCGGATGAAATCATCCCAGTTTCTGAATTGTCAGGGGAGAATCAAAAGCTGGTTGTTTTCGATGATTTTGTTTCCGAAAAAACCAAAAGCCATTGATTGATTATTTCATTCAGGGCAGGCACAAGAAATGTTCTGTGATTTATCTTTCGCAAAGTTATTTCGGAACACCAAAAGATATCCGTCTGAATTGCTCGCATTTTTGCATCTTCGAATTCCCAAGCAACAAAGAAATTACGGCGATCTGCAGGGAGAACAATGTCAGCAAAGAAGATTATCGGAAAGCAACGCATGATCCGTTCTCTTTCCTGTATGTGGATAAGCCGAGGAAATTCATTGCCAAAAACTTTGATGAAAGCATTTAAAATGAGTTATTCAAATGGATTGCTGTCTGAAACAAGCACCTCCCAGGGAGGACGAGATGGAAAAGATGGATTGCCAGGAGTTGGTTTCAAGCTGACGCCGGCAGGGGACTTCGACCTGCAAAGGAAACGCCTGACCAATATCGCTGAAGGAACGGGGAATTCGGATGCAATTACCAAACACCAAGTTGACACGCTTGCAACGCAATTGCGGGCAGATTCTCTCCAGGTGGATGGTTCCTCGCATATGACTGGGGATCTTGATCTCAGGGGACAAAAACTCATCAACCCCGGGGAAATAGAAATGAATCGCAAATTGATCGTCAATCTGGACACGGATGAAAACCAGGATTTGTCAGCGGTGAATATGGTCACTCTGAAGAAATTCCACCCTGATGCTCCGGCTCACACTCATGAAGTCACAAAGGATATTGATTTAAAAGAACTTTTCAACGTGAAAAACTCAAAACAACAAACATGGCATGATTTGGGAGCGCATTATAACAACCTGGTTTCTTATAATGACGCCAAAAATATCTTTTTCAGCCGCAAAGAGACGTTTCCAATGGAGACGGCTTTGGATATGGGAAATCACACCATTTTTAACGTGAAAGATCCCGAAGTTGCCGATCAGGGCGCAAATATGCGATATGTGGATGCCCAATCCGCGAAAAAGCTTTCGTTGGAAGGCGGGACAATGACCGGAAACCTGGATATGAACTCGCAACAAATCAACAATATTGCAACGCCAACTCTGAAGCGACAACCCACACCAAAATCTTATGTGGATAACCAGATAGGAGGTGTGGTAGCCCACACGATGGAATTAGAAGAGAAGATCAAAAAATACGTAAATGAATCGCATATCACGTCAACCTCTCACCCAAAGGACGCATTCCGCTATCTGATGGAAGATGTGGATGAATCCAGCTCTGAACATCATATGACAGTGACTGGGATAAGTGATTTTTCAAATTCGCCGCATCATTTCAACAAGAAGGCCTATGACTTGGAAATCACAAAAAATCTTTTTAATGAATACTCTGGGAGACTTGGATTCAATATGTTCAAACTCCCAGAGGGAGAATACACCGTGTGCGTGGAATTCTTCCCCGCGTCAATGGATGGCGTGAGCGTCAACGTTGTGAGCGCCAGTCTGAATATTAATCAGCAATCAACTAAGAAGTTTTCGGGGTATTCCAGATCCATCATCCACATGCACAAATGGAGGATTTCCCCACCTGAATTTATTTTCCTGGATTTGAAATGGCGAGGCACTGCCGAGTCAGCCGAAAAAGGAAATGCAAATCTGATCATATATGGCATTGCTGGTTCCCAACCTGATGTTGAAAGCAGCGTTTATGATTCCCCTTTCGTTTTCCAAGCGGGGAAGATGGTCATGGAGACTGACTTGGATTTGAATTCGCACTCCTTGTTGAATTTGCCGCTTCGCCCGTCAAAACACTTCATTTTTGCAAGATTTGTGAAAGGAAAACACGGTGATTGTTTGATCTTCCCAAATGAAGAGGAAGATGAAACAAATTATTGGCAACAATTTGGATCTGACTTCCGGATTTTGAATGTCACGGTTTTCATTCTTCAACGCGGTTCCAACCCAGTGAGTGGAGCAACCATCATCATGACAAGTGTTGTTAAAGGAGATCGCATCACTCGGAAAGCAGTCAGACCTTCCACCAATTCATTTGGTTCACTGCAGTTCACCTTCAATCTCCATGTTGGGCAGGAAGAAGCTTTCTATCTGGCTCTCTCGGATGGAAATGCCATTCAAAGAGCAAAAGCGACAATTCTGATTGAAAAATGATTTTCTCCCTGAAAAATGAAGTGAGCGAAGCGAGCCGAGCGAAAACAAAGCATTTTTGCTTTCAATCACATCAACCCCGCAATTCGGGAAGAAGAACTGGAAGAGATCAAAAAACTTTTTCGATTTTATCACAAAAGATTTTGGTGCCTGAAACGAGCGCATGGTCGATTCAAGAAAATGAATCTGCTCATGAATTTGACCTCTTCCGGTCTGGTTGCAATCGGGACGATTGCTGGGGCAGCAACAATGAATCCAATCGTTTTGGGAGTGATTTCAGGAGCAGGATTAGTCTTGAAAACCGCCAATGAAATGAAGAACCTGAAAAGCAAAATTGAGATGGCGAAGTTCGCTTTCACCACCTATGAAAAAAACATTGAGTGATTTGCGCTTCGCTTTGCGGGGAGGAAAATTCGACAGGGATGAATTTTTGTTTTCAATGGAAGCGATTGATGGGATTGTGATTGATTTGGGGTTGGATTTGGAAAAGTTTGAAGCTGAATGGGAGAAAAAATTTGAGGGTTGAGAATTTTCATTTCCCGGAAATGAAAAATCACTTGAATTTCTTGATTTTATTGAATATGTCAACGTGAAATGTTCTTTCATTTTTCCTCAAAGATGCGACCATTTGAATTAGTTTCAAGGGTTGAAAATCTTTTTTCCCAATTTTTTCCTCCAGGACTATTCGGGCTTGATCTCGGTTCACCTGAAAAGCCACTCTGCAGATGATGGAAATGATTTTGATGAAACAAACGGTTTCACCATTGTATTGGCATTCTTTTTTCTTCCAGTCCAATTCGAGATCTTCATCCGCGAATAAATTATTCGCGATCATTCGACAAAGTTCATCAAAATCTGGAACAGCGATCTTGAATTTTTCAAACCATTCCTCATCCATTGGGAGTGAAGAAAAATCGATTTCGCGAGAAAGTTGTGAATCTTCCGCTTTTGATTCGCCGAGGAAGAATTTTTTCTTGTCCGACCTCCGGGTGATGGTTGAGTTTGCTTTTTTCAATGCATTTGTGATTGCGCAATTTGAGATTCCATATTCTTTTGCCGCTGAATTGATGGAAGTGAAATTTTTGGTTTTTTTCTCATCGGAGATTGAAAAATGCGTTGGTGCTGGCTTCGACATTTTCTTTGGAGAAAAAAAGGAAATAAAAAATTAAAATCCCATTTTATCTGGATAAACTGTGATGTTATCCAATCATTTCTCCAATTTAGTTAACCGAGTTTTAGATGAAATGGGGCAGAAATTTTCTTGAATTGTCAATTCAAGCTGATTTTCAGCGAAAGATTTTCAAACCCCGGAGAGATTTTCAATCCCCGGAGGATTTTCATCCCAAAATCCGTTTTTGGGGGTGATTTTTCATCACAAAATCCGTTTGGGGAGATTTTTCATCCCCCCGGACATCCCTTCATTTATAAAATTTGGAAAAAAATTTGGAAAAAAAATTTTCCCCCAAATAATATGGAGGAATTCTCCGGAGGAAATTTCATTTCAAAATCAGTTTCCGGAACAATGCTGAATTCAGCAAAATTTGAAAATCATTTTCCTGAGTGGGTTTTTCAAAATTCATCCGGCGAATTCAGGGGAAAATGACAAATTCAGGGGACAAAATGACAAATTCAGGGGGAAAATGACAAATTCAGGGGACAAAATAAAACTTTCCTGAATTTTTGAGTTCATTTTCGCAGGAAAATGAACTGAAAAAAGTTGACTTCCCCCATCACGTGGGTGGGGAAGCTGAAAACTATTTTCTGGAAGAATTTTTTGATTTTATTTTGATTGAAATTTTATAAAATCGTTTGGAGAAATATTTCCCAGAGAAAACCTGGGAATGGATAAAATGCAACGAATTTACTGGAGAAAAAGAACATAAAAAAACACTCCCAACAATGTTTTTTTTTGTCAAACATGTTCAACGATGGGGGTCAGAAATAGCGCGCCTTTTTTTCTCCGGAAAATAGAATTTCGCCAAACCCACAGACAGTTGTGGGGTTTTTTGCCATTTTCTCCTGAGTTCAGCAGAAAAGCAGGGCACAGAGGGCAGTTTTTTCCCCACAAGGGCCCAAAATAGACCCCGGATTGCAAGGAATTCTCCCCTTGACAACTTTCCCCAAATTTTGTGTGAATTTTGAGGTCAAATTCTGCTCCGGGGAAAAAGATTCATGTCATTCCCAGATTTTCAAAGTCATTTCCCCCAGGAAATGAATTTGCAATTTCAAATTCAAAATTCAAATTCGTTTTTCTGGAGCAGATATTTTTTCCAGAAATCAAATTCAAATTCAAAATTCAAATTCGTTTTTCTGGAGCAGATATTTTTTCCAGAAATCAAATTCAAATTCAAAATTCAAATTCGTTTTTCTGGAGCAGATATTTTTTCCAGAAATCAAATTCAAATTCAAAATTCAAATTCGTTTTTCTGGAGCAGATATTTTTTCCAGAAATCAAATTCAAAATTCAAATTCGTTTTTCTGGAGCAGATATTTTTTTCCAGAAATCAAATTCAAAATTCAAATTCGTTTTTCTGGAGCAGATATTTTTTCCAGAATTCAAATTCATTTTTCTGGAACAGATATTTTTTCCAGAAATCAAATTCAAAATTCAAAATACATTTTTCTGGAGCAGATATTTTTTCCAGAAATCAAATTCATTTTTCTGGAACAGATATTTTTTCCAGAATTCAAATTCATTTTTCTGGAACAGATATTTTTTCCAGAATTCAAATTCATTTTTCTGGAACAGATATTTTTTCCAGAATTCAAAATTCAAAATTCATTTTTCTGGAACAGATATTTTTTCCAGAATTCAAAATTCAAAATACATTTTTCTGGAGCAGATATTTTTTCCAGAATTCAAATTCATTTTTCTGGAACAGATATTTTTTCCAAAATTCAAAATTCATTTTTCTGGAACAGATATTTTTTCCAGAATTCAAAATTCAAAATTCATTTTTCTGGAACAGATATTTTTTCCAGAATTCAAAATTCAAAATTCATTTTTCTGGAACAGATATTTTTCCAGAATTCAAATTCATTTTTCTGGAACAGATATTTTTTCCAGAATTCAAATTCATTTTTCTGGAACAGATATTTTTTCCAGAATTCAAATTCAAAATTCAAAATTCATTTTTCTGGAACAGATATTTTTTCCAGAATTCAAAATTCAAAATACATTTTTCTGGAACAGATATTTTTTCCAGAATTCAAAATTCAAAATTCATTTTTCTGGAACAGATATTTTTTCCAGAATTCAAATTCGTTTTTTCTGGAGCAGATATTTTTTTCCAGAATTCAAATTCGTTTTTTCTGGAGCAGATATTTTTTCCAGAATTCAAATTCGTTTTTTCTGGAGCAGATATTTTTTCCAGAAATCAAATTCATTTTCAAATTCATTTTCAAAAATCATTTTCCGGAGCAAATGTACGTGGAAAATCTGCCTAAATGAACTGAAAAAATCTGGGGCAAAATCAGACCTGCCACACGTGGCAAATCTGAAAAAATCAGGAAAAAGATTCTGCCCAAATTCACTGAAAAATCACAAAAATATTTTTCAGAATCAGATTCTGAAAAATAATTTGGAGTTTCCTCCAGATCTCAGCGAGATCAAACTTCATCGTCCTCATTCTTGTCCTCAAACTCATCGAATTCCGAGGCAGCCTGCACTATTTCCTCTACCAAAACTTCGTCCACAATGCATGTGATCGCTTTCACATTTCCGCAGAAAAGATGTTTGATCGAAAAAACGACTTGCCCGCGGAGAGGACAGCCAATGAGTTCTTTTTGCTTCAAGATGGGTTTCTTTTTCCCATCGGCGCACAGCTCCCAAAATCTGCAGGAGAAATCCGTTGTGGGAATTTTGGAGGGATAGATTTTTGCGTAAATCTTTTTCTGCTCGGATTTGTCAGTTTTCACGAGAATGAAATCTCCCTCCTGAAATCGAGCAAAAGACGGGGAAATCTCTTTGATTGCCTGTTTCTTTTTCATCGCAGCAGAGTTGAAATGTTTTTCCAGATTGTTGAAGAAACTAATGAACTCGCTCGGAATATTGATGCCCATAGAAAACGATTCACCCTCATGAAGGAAAATCTTGAATTTGGTTTGGAGTTTCACTTTGAACCGTGAGTCCATGTGGAGGCAGGGGAGAAGGCAGAAATTAATTTTTCCAGAAGATTTTTTCACGGGGTCTCCGAGTGAGCAGTTGGAGATAGATATTTTCTCGGGATTCATTTTTTGGGAGGAGATAAAAAATGAATTAAATCGCGAAAATCCATTTTTCCATGAAATTGCGATCCTCTTCCAGTCGGACTGGGAGAAAACCAGTGGCCATATCAACCGCTTTTTGGAAGTTTTTTTCCATTTCACACGCTTTTTCCCATTCCATTTCCTGTTTGATTTTTGTTGCCTCCGGAGGAGTGGATTTCTTTTCACTTGACATTTTTTCTCCAATGGAGAAAAAATTCAAAACGCATTTTGCAAATCCACAAGGTCATTATCCAGCTCAGCCTTTAGCTCAAGTTGATGTTTATAAAGTCCTTTTTTGGGATACATATGCATAGCATTTTCCAATGTAGCTTTCTTTTTCATGAGACTGATGAATTCTTGCAATCTGGGAGAAACCCAAGTGACTTCGTGGGATTTTTCCCCTGAATCCAGAAAATGAGTTTTTTTCTTGCAGAGTTGATTGAAAAAACTGTGCGTGATAACCCAAATCGTTCCCGAATTTCCTCTGCGGTGAAAAAATCTTCCCCATCAATCTGGATGAATGGTGTGTCTTCTTCCTCCCGAATCCAGAACACTTTTTGGTCGGTTCTTCTGGTATATTTAGTGTTGCCCGATTTGAGAACTCGCAAAATCGTTTTGGAAGGAAGACCAGTTTTTTCGCTGGCTTCTTTGAATGTGAAAAAAGTTTGCTTTTCTTGTCCTTCTTCCTGAATTGAAAACTTCATTTTAAATGGGGAAAAAAGATTTTTTTTCTCCATTAAAAATGTCTTTAGCTGCATGGCAATCATTTGCGCGATCGACAAATTTGCGAGGTTGGTCGCGATTGAAAAAAGATGAACTGGTGAAGTTTTTAGTTGAAAATCTTTGGCAAGGAGGGGGAAAAATCAGCCAAAAACTCGAAAAAGACGAGCCAACCTAGATGACGAAAATCCAGAAATTGATGTGCCTTTTTTGATTCCGGAAAGAAGAATTGTTCCCCCCAGAGTCATTCCCAGAGCGATTGAAGAAAATGTGGATACGGTTATCGATTGGACGAATTGGTTGGAAAGTGTGGATGACGCGGATGTTCGGAGAAGAGCCAATCCCGCGGTGGAAAGATTGAAAGAACAAGTCAGAAGATTGTGGGAACAGAGACTTGCCGTGGAAGAAGGGCAATCCGCTTTGCGAGGATTCGCGAGACAATTTTTTATTCAAGGAGATGATTCCATTTCTCCCCAAGATTTTTTCCGGAAAGCAAGATGGTTGGTTCTCAGGCTCCTGCGAGAAAATCCACAAACAAGAGTGAAATGCGTTTTGAATGTGGAAATGTCCCAAACAAATTTGGCTTCTGGGGAGGAAGTGATTGAAAATCCATTTTTCCATTCCCGGCAGAAAAGGAATTTGGGGAACAACCCAGAGATTCTGGATGAAATGGAAAGAGAAATGATTGAGAATCTGGAAAACTTCAATCGCAGGGGATCCAATTGGATGTTTGAAAGAGTTTTGCGTTTGGAAATTCATTTTGTGCGCTGGAACCCCCTGCGAGGATCTGGGTGGATTGAACTGCCTGCTGATTTGGCAAACAAGAAAGCCGTGATCAACATGCAAAATGAAGACGAGATGTGTTTTAAATGGTGCTTGGGCAGAGCCGCAAATATGGTCAAAGTTCATCCGGAAAGAATCACACCGACTTTGCGAGAACAAACGGAAGAGATGAATTGGGATGGTTGCGAATTTCCCATGGCCGTGGAAAAAATCAAGTTTTTTGAGGCCAGAAATCCTGACATTTCAGTGAACGTTTTTGGCTGGAATGGATTTGTTTTTCCCCTGAGAATCACCAAGGAAGAAAGGGGACTTCATGTGGATTTGATTCTGCTGACAGAAGAATTCAAAACGCATTATTGTCTGGTGAAAAATTTCTCCCGCTTGGCAAGCTCTCAAGTTTCGCGAAATGGGCATGAAAGATTTTTCTGCAAAAGATGCCTCAATTCATTTCCCAGAGTGGAAAGTCTGGAGAAACACAAAACCATTTGCGGAGATTTTGAAGCCACGAGAATTGAACTTCCAGGAGGAACTTGTTCCTTCAAAAACTTCCCAAAAATGATGCATCTGCCTGTTGTTGGATATGCAGATTTTGAGTCAATTTTGAAACCGCTGGGGGGAACTCAAAAAACCCACGAGCATATTCCCTGCGGATTTGCGTTTCATCTCGTTTCCCCGTTTTTGCAAATGGAGCCTGTGTTGAAAAGAGCTGCAAATGAAAATGAAGAACTTCCCAAAGAGTTCATTCGGGAATTGATTTCCCGAGTGAGAGAAGCTCACTTGAATTTGCCGAAAAAGGAAATGATTCCCCTGACCAACCAAGAATGGAAATCATTTCGAGAAGCGGAGGTGTGTTGGTTGTGCCGAGAAGACTTTGGAGAAAAAAGTCTGTCCAAGGTGAGGGATCACTGTCACTTTTCAGGAAAATTCAGGGGAGCAGCGCATCAATCTTGCAACCTGAAGTTTCAAAGGCCAAAATTCACCCCTGTGTTTTTTCACAATCTGGCAAACTATGACGCTCATCTTTTTGTGCGAGCTTTGGGGACAATGGATGAAGTTTTGAGCGTGACATGCATCCCCAACAACGAGGAGAAATATATTTCCTTTTCCCTGAAATTCGAGTTGAAAAAAGAATGGAATGAGGAGAAAGGGAAAGAATTTTCAGTGAAACATGAAATTCGATTTCTGGATTCCTTCAAATTCACGCTGGAAGGATTGGAATCGCTGGCAAAAAATCTCCCCAAAGAAGAATTGAAAGAAATCACCAGATTTTTTGGTGAGAAAAGTGATTTGATGCGGCGAAAAGGAGTTTATCCCTATGAATTCATGGATGGGTTTGATAAGTTTGAGAAAAAACTGCAAAGAAAGCCGCTTTTTTCTCCAGATTGAATCAGGAAAAAGTCTCAGATGAAGATTTTGCCCATGCCCAGCGAGTCTGGGAAGAATTTGAAGTGAAAAATATGGGCGAATTTCACGATCTTTATCTGAAAACGGATGTGCTGTTGCTTGCAGATGTCATGGAAAGTTTCAGAAAACTTTGCGAAGAAAATTATGAACTGGATCCCGCGCACTATTTTACCACCCCTGGGTTGGCTTGGGATGCAATGCTGAAAGTGACCGGAGTGAAGTTGGAACTTCTAGATGATGTGGAACAGTTGTTGATGTTTGAAAAAGGAATCAGGGGAGGAAACGCAAATGCATTCAAACGATTTGCAAAAGCAAACAATTCATATATGAAGAATTTCGATCCAAAAGAGCCATCTCGTTTCCTGGTTTATTTGGACGCCAACAATCTTTATGGATGGGCCATGTCGCAGCCTCTTCCAGTTGGGAAATTCCAGTGGATGAATGAGGAAGATTTGGAAAACTGGGAAAAGTTTGTGAAAACAGAAGGCCAAGGTTGCATTCTTGAAGTTGATCTCGTTTATCCCCCAGAATTGCATGATGATCACAATGATTTTCCCCTGGCTCCGGAAAAACTGTCGCTGGGTGGGATTGAAAAACTCACGCAAAATCTGGAGGACAAAGAAGGCATGGTTTTACATGGGCGCAATTTGGCGTTTTATCTTTCCCAGGGAATGAAGTTGAAAAAGATCAGGAGAGGAATCAAATTTGAAGAAGCAGCATTTATGAAATGTTATATTGATAAAAACACTGCCCTGAGATCCAAGGGAAAAACGAAATTTGAAAAAGATTTCTTCAAACTCATGAACAACTCAGTCTTTGGGAAAACCATGGAAAACCTGAGAAACCGAGTCACGATTGAACTGGTGAAAGATGCGGAAAGGGCAGAAAAGCTGGTGAATAAATGCAACTTCGCCGATGTGAAAATTTTCGATGAGTTTCTGATTGCAGTCAAGATGAGGAAAACGCGAGTGGTCATGTCAAAACCCATCTTTGTTGGGATGTCAATCTTGGATTTGTCCAAACTTTTGATGTATGATTTTCACTATGAATATGTGAAGAAAAAGTGGGAAAATGTTTCTCTCCTGTATACCGACACAGATTCTTTGGTGCTGGACATTGAAACGGAAGATTTCTTTGCGGACATTGCGGGGGATGTGGCAGAATGGTTTGACACAAATGATTTTTCCCCAGAGCATCCAGCAGTGTTGAATGGAATGCCAATCGTGCCGGGGAACAAGAAAAAGATTGGGTTGATGAAAGATGAATGCGGGGGTGCCATTTTGACAGAATTTGTCGCCCTGAGACCGAAACTGTATTCTCTCCTGATGGAGAAGAATGCAGAAACCACGGAGGAACAAAAGGCAAAAACCACGGAGGAACAAAAGGCAAAAACCACGGAGGAACAAAAGGCAAAAGGAGTGAAAAAATGCATGATCAGGAAGAGTTTGAGACATGCAAACTTTGTGAAATGTTTGAGGACAAAACAAAAGCAACTCAGGAGGCAAACTATTTTTCGCAGCAGAGGGCACCATTTATTCACGGAAAACATGACCAAAATTGCGTTGAGTGCGGAAGATGACAAAAGAGTGATTTTGGGAAATGGAATTGATACGCTGGCGTTGGGGCATTGGAGACTGGGGGAAATATTCCCCCAAAATGAGCATGAAATTTTGGAAAATGAAACTGATCTAGCGTTGGGCATTGGAGAATGGAAGAAATATTCTCCCCAAATGAGCGTGAGATTTTGGAAAATGGTTAATTTTCCTCTGTGGAAATTCAGCGGAGAAATCTTGAAATTGGCCAATTTCAAGATTTTGTCTTGTGGTCATTTTAGCAGTCAGTAGGTGGTAAAAGAGAGTTCTGAGACACCCTCAAATTCCCCTGAATTTCACACAAATATTTCCTGCAGATTTCAACAAATAACAAATTATTTTTCATCAGTTCAATTCAACAGATACCACGCAATTCTGATGAGTTTGAGCAGATTTGATAAATTTGTGAGTTGTGTGAAAACTGACAGAAATTGTTGAATTTTTAAGATTTGTTGGGTCTGAAATATTTGTGTGAAATTCAGGGGAATTTGAGGGTGTCTCAGAACTCTCTTTTACCACCTACTGGTAACACCATTGAACTATTAAGTGGGTCCTCAAAACAGACATATCTTCAATTTTTTAAAATTCCATAGTGAATAGTTTAAATTTTGCTTACGGCCTTAGACCCCTGTTTTCTACCTGAGTACCAACTTAAAAAAACTGTCAAAAGTTTTAAAGAAAAAAAACCCACTTTTTTAGAATTTGTTTGTAATTTTTTTATCTTTTGACAGAATTTTTTCACAATCGTGTAAAACGCACCTTGGATAGAGCGAAGTCAACAAGCAAAAAATGAAAACAAAAATTACCAACTTGAAGGTAAGCGGAAGTGTGGGCGTCGAAAAATTTCCTAACATTTTATCACGACAAGATCGGCAATTATGCATGCATAGCAGTTCTCACGCGGGTAAATACGAACGCCCCCCCCCCCCCCCAAAAAAAAAAAAAAAACTATTTTGAGCCACCTTAAAGCAGGTTTCTATATGAACACCAACAACCACAAACCATCCTGCGGGATCGTTCGCGTGCTTTTCTTGCTTACCCAAATACCCCTTGCCTTCCCATTTCTAGCAGCTGCCACGCAGGCTAGATCTCAACTTACCTCACTACCCCCCCCCCCCCTCCCCGACGCAGCACCACAGTTTCTTTAGTAGCTGAACCCCTTATAAAAAGAGACGCCTGACTTTCGGTTGCTGACGGTGATGTCCGACTCACCAAGCGACCCTCCCTTTAACAGAACTTTACTCTAAGGTGAAATTTACACTTAGTTAACAAAATCATAATAGATATCGACTGAGTAGAGCCAATCGTATGAAATGAATATGTTTAAAAAATGTTATTAACTCATTGTTGCCAGTCCTATGGCCAAAATTAGTCTCAGAAGACCAATAAGACTCCTCTGCTTTAACAATTTGCAACGTACTTTCTCAATCGCGCGACCATTGCAGTTGTGAGCATTGACTAGAAAGTCCTTCAAATTGAGACACCCAATACACACAAAACATTCAGCGATTTTCGCAGAATATCGGAGTTTGAATTTGGAGAAAATCAAAAATGACCGTTTTTAACGTCATAAAAAAAACAGGCAAAAATCACGTTTTTGCCTTCAGTTTTTTTTATTGCAATCATCGTTGCAAACCCAAAAGTCAAGATTCACAACAAAATTCAGTCCTAGTCCTACTTTAGAAGTGATTTTTTTGCTTTTATTCGTTGCCCGGGCCCCGCGAGCTATAGCATCTCATCGTTCTAGTGCATCCTGGCCTTGCCTCGAATTTCAACATCACGACCGCACTACATGCTGGGAAATAGCGAGAACTTTTGACAGGGGTCGTTCCTTCCCCCACATATTTCATTTTTATACTAAGTCCACAGCCACTCCGACCTACCACCGAAATTTCGCGCTTGTTGTGTTCTTTAGTGGTCGCAAATCCCAAAATATGCCGTGGTAGGTTAAGAAATTCATCAGTAGTGGAGTCCCAAGGCTACTTTGTTTTGGAGCGCTGCCATTTTTCCAATTCTACGAGCGACAAGCCAAATTCGCAAACGAAGTACATCACCTTACTCGCTTCTTTGAGAAAGTGGACTCTTAGCTACCTTCACGCTTTTTTGATGCTCATCAGGCAGCTACTAAAGATAAAAAATGCTGAAACCTTACCATAAATCGCATACAAACCATATTCAAGCCGTTCTTATAGCTCAACGAAGCACAAACACTACGTCAGAATGACGTTTTTAGCAAACTCGAGCCTTCAGTGTTTAGAACAGCAGAACTTTCGATGGAGCTTATATGCAGTAAATCGCTCAAAAACGTCAAAATTCTCAGGAGTCAATGGGTTAATAAAAGGAGCATGTGCATGTGCTTATTGGAACTACGGTGTCCTGTTGTAGATCGCATTTCAAAGTAGACAGACTTCAAATAAATGTGGTTTCTAAACATATCTGAATTTTGTAACTGTTCATCAGTGGGATGCCTATTTAAAATGTGTGCAATTCCACAACTGGTTTCGGCTCCATCAAATCCTATTCCAATTGCAGAACGATTTTAGGAGGAGCCATCCACAGCGTGAACACAGTTGCAAACAAGATATATGATGGAAAACAACGCAAAATAAATATAGTACGTTAAATAACGAACTTATAGTGCACACGTCAACGAAATAAGCCAAGCACGGGCACCTGCACAAAATTCGAGCGCGCGCGCACCTGCATCAAACTGAATGGAAGCAATATAGGTTGATATAATGGATCAAAAATAGCAAAGGATACGGCTGTCTTTTAATTCTGGATTGCTAGTCTCATCTCCCGTAGTGTAGTGCCATACTTCTCAAAAATAGCACCGTGGCGTTTGAAGAATTTAGTAAACGATTTACGAAGGAGCGTAGGTGAAGGAGACGTGATGAAAGTCGGCGAAGTCTATATATAAAATTAATCCAACTTCGATGTGTAAATTCTAGCATATCTTACCAGTTGAGATATATAAACACCATAGGCCGGATTGGCGGGAATGTTGCTGTCCAAATGAGAAAAATTGACAATCCGGCACTTATTTTCCTCCGGTTGTTGGCCAGCATAACAGACGCCACGCACAGTCATCACCACACACGATTGCACCATACATGTTATATCTGTAACCTGCAGTTTGAAACATGTTTTGAGTCAAACGTGCGAGGAATATCTTCGTATTTATCTTAGTAAGACTGGATAACTGTCTTCAGCCACAAAACCAGCTGAGGGCACAAAACAACACATCAGCTATTATGAAACCAACCATGTTTCCGTGAAAACAAGATTTAGAATTGTACACTGGCGGTGGGCACATTACATGACATCAGTGTGACATTACCATGAAATTTCAGTATCGATCATTAGAATTAAGACCTTGGAGGTAAAATCAATTAAGCAAAGAACTGTGTATATATGTGGATGTAAGGTACGAGAAACAACAAGAGCTTTGTGCATGTCAATAAGTTCAGTAAAAAGGTAGACTATTGCAAAAAGGCAAACTGAAAATATTTTGTCGCTTTTTCCGTTGACTCACAAATTGTGTACCTTCGGGCAGAATGGTGTCTCTTGTAGGAATAGAGCTAGTGATTAGGTTTTGTTTCCTATTATAGCCAATTGAAAATGCGAAGCTTTTTCAAAACATCTCGGCTTACGTTTAGTAGCCCGAAGGAACATCGAAATTTCCATGTTCCTTTGCATTCTGTAGCGTGAAGGAACATGGAAATTTCCATGAGTCACTGAAAAGGAAAGGACATCAGCATGTTCTGAGGAAAAGAATATGGAAATTTCCATGTTCCTTGTGAGAACAGTAAAAGTAAAGGAAAATGGAAGTTATTTTAATAAGAAAAAGACTGCAAGGTGGCCATGTTAATAAATGTTATTTTTAGTAATTGTCTTTGAACTGAGTAATTTGCTATTAAATGACATAACACCACAATGTACCTCAACTGCTGATAAATGCTGATAAAAGAAGCTTTCTAAATATCAAATTTGTATGGCATCATCTGATGCCTTTAAAAACATAGTAACTCTAACTTTTGTGTTTAATTTTCTCGATGATATGTTTGAATAGCACTGATATATATAAAAAGGTGCGTTTTTTGAAACATTAAAAGAATCATTAACAACATTAACAACACTAAGATATTTTCAGCCTCTCCGGCAAAACAAATATTGCAGTTACTATATTTCTGTACTTCTACTACTGTTCGTCGAATTGACCTATGCTTATCATCGTCGCTTTCGGCAATTAAGCAATGAAATTCTCTTGTTCCCGCCCAAGCAGTTGCAGAACAACCTGGGAAAGCAAATAAATAAATAAATAAATAAATAAATAAAAATAACACGTATTTCTCATAATTGTTAATTATACAGAAATGAGACATATTGTATCATCTTTATATCGCATTCATTCTAAAGCAAGTTAAAAAAGAAAGTAAAATCTTTAGTCACATGTTAACAAGTTAAGCCTAAATATTGTTTACAACGGAATACTGTAGGACCCTGTAGGTGAAGGCTTAGGGACCTTAGGGGAATAAAAGAATAGCCGGAAATCAATTATCCATCCGTGAACCTCGACGTCATTACTTTTCTTTTATTCCACTAAACCTGAAAGCCAGGTAGGAATTTTAATATATCGAAATAGGTCTAATGAGAACATTTTGAGATCGAAGTGTAAAACATAACCTTTTTTGGCGGGCTTTTTCGTCACAAATAGTAAACATTTATTACAATATGTCTGATGTCACTTGATAAGATTACTAATGCTTTTAAATTTCGGCCCTTATATTATTCGTTCTTCCACACGAATGATGAATCTTATCAATAACTGTTATATCTTTAATTCAGTTTTCCACAAATTGCAGGTCCAGCCGGCTTTGAACAAACAGACGTTATTCTGGCCGAAGAAGCGTTAGATTATGCGTCTTGTTTTCCCCCTCACGGCACCAAAGCAAAAGATCACAAGTGACCGCAAAAGAATTCCGCATGTAACAAGTATCCAAATATCGAAATTTTATAATTCAACACATTGATACACTGCCCAAATATGGTAAAAAAGTTATCGATAGACGTTATGTCTACATGACATATAACCAGCGATGGCGGTAAATTTCGCATTTTGAAGGAAAGTGAAAATGACTGCTGCCTGCAATTTCGTGTTTTTGGGCGAAAAAGTGCGTGAACTATTAGTTAAAAAAAGGAAAAGAAAGAAAAAAAGAGAAGAAAAGGAAAGAGAAAAATACTGTTCACATGATTAGACAAAAAAGGCGCCAAATTTTCGCGTTGTCGCGGTCGCAGTGTTTCTTGGCGTAGCTGAATGAAAACTGGTTCAAAGTTTAACCGCTCGACAAGAAGTGAATGAAGGAGCACAATTTTCGTGAAATTCCTTTGGTAATCACCTCTGGAATATGATATAGACTTGATGTTTCCTCAGAAAAGTTTCTGATCTCGTCATTACGGCTGTGGGAGCTAAAAAACGAGCATTCCAAGTTTGTAAACAACATTGATCGACTCAGCTCGTACTTCGATGTTTGAAAATTTGGTGCTTATGGAAGGGACTAAAAAGCCAAATCAACTACAGGTACGACGTTTTAACCGTTTCTTGTATCCTTTAGCTGTGAATTTTTGTAAGCTTACTGTCCACGCTGCAGTTCTTTCCGACTTTTCGCCGCTATGTTTAGGTTCGTAGCCGTGTGTTTGTTCAATTTGTTTTGATTCTGAATTGAACTTTTTAAGATACGAAACACTTGTAACTAAGACATTCTATACCATTTAACTGTGTTTTAATTCTTGTAGTCACTACTCTGTCCCGTTCTTTGAGTAGACGAAAGCTCTTCGTAGAAACTGTCAACTGATTGTGTACGCTAAAATATTAATTTTAGCTTGGCAAAGTTTCGGCATTCACTGCTTGTTGTTTAAGAAATGGTGCGAGGTAAAATATTGTAGTTAGCCTGGCTTTTTACTTAATGAAAGGTTGTATATCTCAATGATTTTTTTTTCTCGAAACTGTGATTTGTTATCAATGTGTTAAATTATAAGCTTAAAACAGTTATAGTGTTCAAGCTTGCACAATATTGACAAAGGCGCCACTTTCATTCATGAACTGTGTGATGTTGCAAGTTTCGCGCGGTAAAACATCTGTAAGCTTTTTTTTTTTAAATAAAAGGCTTGTCGACGATATTTTTTTCTTCAAACTGTGCTTTGTTATCAATGTGTTGAATTATAAAACTATTATAGCGCTCAAGCTTGCGTGATATCGCCTAATTTTAGCCGACTCGGCCTACGGCCTCGTCGGCTAAGTATTAGGCGATATCACGCGCGCTTTCGCGCTATAATAGTTAAATATCTGTCTGTTTTCATACAATGAGTTAGGTGTACATAATTCACTCGGACAAAATTGGAAAGGTTTAGCCCATACCGATGCATTTATTTTTAATGATCATGCGGTTCTCCTGATTGTTGCGAAAAGATCGATAAGAGCTAATCGCGTGAGAAGTTCGACTAACGTTCTTATTTTGCCTTACAATTATCTCTTTTGTACTGGCATGTCAGAATCGATGTCAGAAGAAAAGATAAGACGCTTCCGACACTTCTTAATTCGGTCTGCATATGTGTGTTTGTTCATGGAACTATTTCCTTTTTCCGGGCTTTTTCCAAAGATTCCGAAAAGGAAAAATTGAAATGCACGTTGAACTTCCCTTTTGAGATAAACTGAATGTGGGTTGATTTCCATACCAATAGAGCGTTTTCACATGACGTCATAAAAATTCAAAAATCTAAAGTATACATCCTAAAAAGCTGTTTCTAACATGATACATGGATACCAGTGTTATAATCTTTCACAAAAAGTTTCTGGTTTTAACGATGTTTTGCTTCCGATTTATAAAGGTTTTAAATGTGTCACGCAATCCGTCACGCTATTTCAAATAAGCCGTGAAAATCAACAAAATTGAACCAGTTGAAAGTTATTTTTGAATTATAGATGCTTATGAGCAGATTTAATGGCACTTATAGTGAATTCAATATTTTGTGATGAGATTTTTGGTGTAATTAAGGCTTTGAATTTTTGGCCGCCATGTTGGTGTACCAAAGTGGAACACCAAGATGGCCGCTCCATACATTTCTTACTAAAAATGTCTAACACTCGTTCGCCTATAACTCTTGAACTAAATGCTCTTGCGCTTCAAAATTTGGCCCAGATGTGTAGTTTTACACTCTCTACAATTCCATAAACATTTTGGAATCGGAAACGGCTTCTGAATTTTGATATGACG